>JASDQU010307329.1:3870-17086 GCA_032191745.1 Picea mariana | reverse complement strand
CATGTCATATAAATGTCTAGATAAAGTGTATATGTGGGCAATACACAACGGATCTACATCTCAAAATAATTTGGAGATATACAAGTACAATATAATATGCATATTCAATAAGCATTGATGCCTGCAGCTGGAGATGAAGACTTCATAGCTTGAGCAACAACTTCAATATCGTCAAAAATAAGGTCTTCAACAACATGAGTGTAAGACTCACTACCTTGAGGTCTTCAACATGCCATCGGGGAAAGACTAGAGGATCTCGATCATCATGCATAGAACTTCATCGATTTTGAATCTAAATTTGACTGGACTCTTAGGATGGCTGACTCATGAAATTCAATAGATAAACTACAAAATGGTTGACTTAGGTTGGATAAAACTTCCCTTGGAAAAAATCATGACAAAATGATGAGACTCAGGCAGCGTAATATTGACATAAGTTTGTGATATAGGAGGCACCACAAACTCTCCATATGTTTGGAATACTAACCAAACAAAGGAGGACACAACTCTATGTAACGAGAACAACTTCCTAAGGTCATACTTTATCCCAATACTTGGAAAACAAATAGAAGGATTTGCTTTTTCCAAGGGAGACTATCTTGTTGCTGAAAAAAAGAATATATATCCCGTCACCTCTTTTTGGAATATTTGATTTTTTTATGTTTTCAAATTTTTAATGAGCTTGAAAAGGAATAAAAGAATGTTATGTTACAAAGGAGGAATGATTTTCACTGGAAAGAAAACTAGTTCCAAGTGCATGGAACATATTGATGGTAGGTGCAAGGAGACATGTGCAGGATAAGGACACTCAGAAAAATTTCTCCATGGGTCAAGGTGTCAGATCGCAAGGGAAAAAGGTGTTGCAAGGTTTACATTTAAGGAATTCTTTGAAGGTTCATTTAATAGAAAAATGAAGACGACATTAGGCCAGATACGCAAGGATGATACATGCAATGCTATTAGGTATGACACAACAAGAATCGTTCCATGTTAAGTTTTGAGAGCCCATAGAAGGTAAGCTCGGTGGTTTTTCAAGTTTAGAGAGTCTGAAAAATGTTAAAATAAGACTCTGGGGAGCTCCTTTTCATAACTAGTCCAATCAGTTTGAAAAAAGGTTAAACTTATACTGAAGGGACGTCTCTTCAAAACCATTTTAATGAGTGTGATGGAGACAAGATCACTCAACTATCTTTTCAATTTTAAGGAGTCTGAAAATAGATTAACTATGGACTCACATCCTTTTTCTAAGTTTAGTCTCCTTATCCCAAAAAAGTATAAAATATAACTTAGGACAACTCTCTCAGCGAGGTGTGTCTCCCGAGGCATACCTTTTTCCTGGAAAATCTATTGGCCAGAAAATGGTTAAACTTATGCCAAATAGATGTTCTTTCTGGACCAATTAATGAGTGTGAAAGGAACAAGGTCACTCGACGATCTTTTCATATTTAGGGAGTATGAAAAGAGCTTAACTATGGACTCTGAGGGGGTTCCTTTTTCGTAAGTAATCTCCAAGGCCCAAAAAAGAGATAAACCAAAACCAAGGAGAATGTCCCTTTTTCGAAAATTTAGTCTCTCGGGCCCCAAAAAGGGTTAAACTTATGCTTGAGAATACTCTCATAGCGAACTGAATCTCCTAGGGCATACCTTTATTTGTAAATCAACCGTCTAGAATGAAAAAGGGGTAAAATATCATTGAACATATGTGCCTTCAAATTTGAGTTTGGCGAGCATGAAGGGAAAAAAGATCGCTCGACAATCTTTTCAACTTTAGAGAGTATGAAAAGGGATTAAAGAAGACTCCACGAGGGTTTATTTTCTCAAGTAATCCAGACGAGACTAAAAATAATAAATAAACTCTCGTTGGATGTTTCTTTCAAAGTTTAAGCGAGCTTGAAGACAACAAAAAATGCTCTTTAGGGAGTCCCATGGGTAAAGCCAAGAATGATGACTAGAAATAAGAATGAAGCTTCAATACATAATCATGGCAGGACTAAAAAGGACTCCCAATCCTATGGAAAAAAATCACAGCATGGACGCAAAAATGCAGCCTTGGCCAATGAGGATCATAAACAACGTATCAAGTGTCAATATGATTGGTCCTCCCACCCTCACATTTTCTCCGAAGGAGATATTGTCCTATTCTACGACCAATAAAAAGATCGCCTGGGGGAAGGCAAGTTTAAACCCATGTGGTTTGAACCTTCCATTGTGAAAAAAGTATTAGAAAAGGGTTCTTATCGTCCGGTTGATTTCTAGCGGGGAAAATCCCCCTATTACTATATTGGGTCTAGGTACAGGAAGAGCACTGACTTCCCTTAAAAGATAGTTCTATTCCTAAGCTACCCCAAAAATATATAAACTGAATGAAAAGAGAGAGGAAAGAAGGTCAATAGGTGTACCTTTGGTCCTAATGGCTGGTGTAGACCTCTTTTGTCCTTGTAGCTTCCTAGATTGTGGGTCTTCTCCCAAAGATGAACTTCAAAAATCTTAGGAAAACAATGCTACAAGATATACGATCTCTACTTATCAATTTCAACATTCATATATAGACATAAATGCATAAATTAATAGAATCATATAGACATATTTTTTTAGGAAAAAAAATGTTTTGGGATAAGAATGAACTTCTTTTATTCAATATTAATATCAGAAATATTACAACCTTCGTTGGAAATTGCTCCGCGAACCAGTTCTAGACTCCTCTATCTTGGCTTTGAGTGCATCAATCCCATGCAAGCCTCTCACAACCAACTTAACACTTGGAAAAGGGGAAAGGGTTGTATAAGGAGAAAGGGTTTGAGGGGAATGTTGAGGCCAAAACTCATAAAGGGATGCAAAACTTGGGCTAGAAAGGGGAAGGTATTTTGGCATAGTTTTCTTATTCTCTTTCTTTTCCTTTAAAATGAGACCCCAAGACCTGTTTTTTATATGAGAAAAGGATATTTATTCAGTTTAGGGATAGGCTACAATGGGTAAAATGGTTGGGAAACTCTATATATCCCGTAAACTCCACCAAATTCCTTACAATTTTATATTTTTTGCAAATTTTGGAGGTAAATGCAGGCTAACTAGTATGCAGCTTGGGTATGTACACATGATAACTAATATGTAGCACGTGTGTGTATGCGAGATATCAATTCAACATGGTGTATACATTTTCCAAAAAACAGTTTTTTAAGAAGAAGCCTCAACAATGTTTTGGCAAAATATGTAAGTGGAAAGGCCAATGTCATGTATGCATAGGTAAGGTAGTTTTGTACTATAACATTTTCCTTGGAAATCCCATCTTCTTAGTAGGCATATGGATGGTTTATTTTTTATGCTACTCATATCAAGGAACTAGTAAACTCCAATTTCATTGAGGGTATCCTCACTTTTTCCTTGTGCAGGGGTGGACTTGCCAATTTGGGAGCTTACAAGTCACCTCTAAAACGTTAAGGTGTCTTCTCAACACCATATTTTAGGTAGGTGTAAGGATGGTGACTCATAAATATTTTATGTTTCTTGTCTCAAGGACATGGGTGTTGTGAGAAATATTACCCCTCAGACAAGATAAGAACCCCTTTGGACCAATAATTCTATCTTTGGTCCAAATACAAAAGAGAACAAGTGGTTTCTACTTTCCCTTTAAATCTAGCTCAATCAAACAATCAATAGAGAAGAATAATATGGCATACCTTATCACGATGTTTGTCCTCACTACTCCAATCTCTGGGATTGATCTCCAATATCCTCAACACAATTGAAGTCCTGGAAAGAATAGCAAAGGAAATCTTCTTCCTACTCTATATGATTAGATAAAGCATATCTATCTATGAAGACTGAAACGACAATAGACAAGCAAATGTAGATGTAGAACAAATGAACTTGAAGGGAGTAGGCCAAGTTTATATTAATTGGAAAGCCAAAAACAAGAAATTACAAAGAATGCTTGATGATGTAGTAAATTCTCCAATATCTCCTCTTCCAACCCCTGCATGAAAACCTTGAAATCAAAATGTTGATGCTTCTCCCAGGATCAAAGGTTTGACATTTGAATTCTTCCTCCGTTCACCTTGGAAAATGCTTCAATATATAGGTTTGAGAGGGTTAACCACCATGAGATAATGAGGGAAATGGTTGAGGATATGGCTCCTTAATTTGGGATTAGATCCATAGTATAGGAATCGACCAAAACAACCTCAGCCATTTGGATCTGGTCAATACAAAAAGGTCGGAGATCCCATATTTTCATCTAACCAGAATGCCCCCCCCCGAATGAGAGAAAAAGTGCCATTGGTGCCCCTTAATAATGGAGAGAGGAGTGTTGGTTCCCCCTAAGCATGGCCAAGGGATCCCCACCCTTCTAAAATTCCCCAAAATGGTGAAATTTCCAAGAAAAAGGTATGGTTTCAGGCCCCATATGGTTGGTTTCTTCTTCCAAACTGACTTAGGGATTGTGACAAATGTATTTCATGGTGTCAATGGGTTTAAAACTTAGAAAAATGAATTCGACACCTTTTAAGGTGCATATGAAACTTGGGACAATGCATGTGATACTTAAGAAGGTGGATACGTCACTTTGCGACACTTTCGACACTTAAGTGTGGTATTTTGATGCGTAACATATGCCCCCTAAAGTGTGAGGTTAGAAGAGAAACTGATGGCCGAAACACTTTACAAATTATACAATGAAAAGGTGTTGGAGTATGAGAACTTGGTAGAAGCTACAAAAATCATCAATCAGTATACATATATGTTTCATTTTCAAGGCATGCATACCTATGATTGGAATACGAGTTGTCTCAAAGCATGGCCTTCGACCAATACACTATGGATCCATGAGAATATTAACTAATTATATGGCCACCAGAGATACAATTTGGATCCATACCTCCATGACATGAACTGATTAGATCCACGAAAAATACCAAGTGGATCTACAAGAAGCCAAAACATAGCCACGGATCAATACAATGTGGATCTATGTGAAAGTATATATATCATAAAGATTGGTAGCATGGTGATTGTACTGAAATATTTGACATGTTCAAATGATTTGAGGTCAAACATTCGTCGCATCATTTGATTAGGTTTAAATGATCTAAACCCACTGTTGAAAGTGAGGAGGCCTTCCATTGAGGCATGCAGGTCCCAAGGTACTAACTAGTTTATAAGTATAATTCCTAGATGATGTGTTAAATTCAACATGAAAACACTCATCAAAGGAGGGCCTTCATGTATCCCTCATCATCCACATGAAATAGACACAAGAAATTGATGTGATATGGTGGATCAATTGAGTATGGACTAACACATGAACGGGAAACAGGTAATACTATAGAAAAATGGTTTGAAGTGAAACATCCCTTGAACATCATGAGGCACAACAAGTGACTTGGCAACATTGACTTGACAAGTGCCAAGAACATAATGTGATGGTAATAAGAGCATTCTTTGAATGGAATGAAAAAGTGTAGAAGCACATGGAATTGGTACATGACTCAAAGAGAAGAAAATTATCCAACTGTAATACTAGACACAAATAGGTGCCATGTCTAAGGGTGACAATAGCTACCATAATGGATTCCAAAAAACTTGACCCACTCCCTGCAATTTCCCCCCCATCATGATTGATGAGTACCTTTTTCCTTTTTTATGAGCTTGAGGAGGATAACAGATGCTTGGTATAGCTCATCTTCAATGAGTCCCTTGTCATATGTTTAACGAACCTAAAGAAGGAGAGGCTCAGTCTTGTATGGGTCCTAGAGATTGGACTCACGTAGTCCCTTTGATGCATAGTTTTACGAGCCCAAAGAAGGTAAACTCGGTGGTTTTTCACATTTATAGAGTCTGAAAATAACTTAAATACAACTCCATGGATGAATTTTTTGTAAATTTAGTCTCCCAAGCCAAAAAAAAGTGTAAAACAATACAAGGGAGAACTCTTCTATCCATGCTTAACTAGAGCATTCATTTTTTATAATTAGTCTCGCAAGTCCGAAAAAGAGATAAAATATCACTTGAAAGACGCCCTTTCAAAACTTTAACGAGTGTGAAAGGAAGTAAGGTCACTCGATAATCTTTTCATGTTTATGGAGTCTGAAAAAAATCTTAAAGGAGACTCCAAAGGGTTCCTTTTTTGCATAGATTTTATGAGTTTGAAAAAGAGATAAAAATATACTTGGTAACCTATTCTCATGTTTAATGAGCTTGAGAAAGAACAAACACTAAACTCGGCCTAGAAAATACTACTATGTTATGATGGGAATGACCTCCAAACGAGGATCACTCCTAGTAATGTGTCTCTCTAGAGATATTCCCCCCTAGCTTGCATGATAGAGGCTAGTGGATTCACTCCATCATGATGTCTAGAGGCTAGAGACCTTCCCCCCAAGAGTCATTTCCTTCGGTGACTCTTCTTCTTTCCTCGTCTAGGAATCTAGTTACTAATAGGAATACTTTCATTGGGTGGAGGAAAAGAAGGTTCAAGTATTTGATCTAGAGTGAGACTTGATTCAGATGGAGGGGGGTTTGTTTAATTTTTTAACGAGCTTGACAAAGATAGTCAACTATGCTTGTTAGCATATGTTTCATTTTTTAATGAGCTTGACACAAGAAAAGAACTATGATCATTAATACCAGGTACTACCAAAGGATCAAGTGATTCTATGGATTGTTGCACCTAATTTGAAATCATATTTAATGTGGAAACTTGCGGGGTTGTAGGAGAAAGCAAAGGAAAAACCCCCATGAGCAAGGAATCCTTAAGGAGACCTACTCTTATACTATCATGACTAGTTTGTCTTAGAAAAGGGACAGTATTTGCTACATCATTGTGGAGATATGGAGTTATATAGTCAAGCTAGTCAACAATGACAATTTTTCCTTGATGGGGAAATCATAAAATACGAAACATTGAAGATGCAACAACAATCATGGAATAGCACCAACTACGACCAAGTAAAAAATTGTAATCCAGGGGTGTGTCAACCACTTTGATATCGACCGAAATAATTTTACCCTTCAATATCATAGAAAAATATTGCAATAGTCCTTGAGGTTGGAAACCACGTCCATCAAACACTTTCAGGGTGGTAGGAAATGGGATGAGTTTTGGAGAACCAAGGGCTCTCTAACTGGAAAATACATGACACATGTGGGGGATCCCTCATTCAAAAAAGTGCGATGGATGTTCTTCCCACCAACCTAAATTTGAATTTTGAATGATAGGTGGTGTGAGAGCCTCTGCTCAGAATAGTCTAGATTAAACACAATCAAATTTGACTCCTCCAGATCCATAGCTCCAATGGCTGACAACAAGGTTCTATGTTGGCTTGGACAGTGTTGTATAACTTCTAGGGATGATATAACACAAGTATCTTGTGCCAAATATTCAATGATATTGTATTATGTGGAAGTGCGGGAACTTGGATTAAATGTCTCTTTCCAAATTGTGCTCTTGGGTGGGCGCAACACTGCGTCAGAAATTGGCTTCTCAATATGTAGAGGATTGGAAAATGGAGGAGGAGTGGATGTGGAGGTTTGATCAATATCCTTTCTTTTATCCTAATCACCTGGAGGAGTGTCATGATTATTTGCTCAAGTTGTTACATTAACCACCTTAAACATGTACACCTTATAGGAGCTCGAGGAAGCATCCCCATGGTGGGAATGACATATGTTTCCGCCTTGCGAAGGGGTAGGATTTTGTGCAACCAGATGTTGTTGAACTGGTTCGGAGGTACCCTTTAGAAATTTAGCGACTACCTTACAATGAGGGAAGTATTTCGTGTAGTGGTCTTCCTCACAAATTATGCAAGGAAACTTATCCTTCCTATTTGGTTGACTATCAACAATCATTGTAGTATCTTGTTGGTTATAATATTTCTTGTATTTACCCTTATTTTTCTTCTTACCTCCTTTTTGGTGAGATGAAGTGGATTGGACCGCATTCACCTAGTGGTTTTGAGAATGAGAGGAATTAGTTGTGGTGTTTGAAAAGGAAGCTAGTTTCAGAGAAAGTCTTGTCAAATTGTTCGATGGGCAAGGAGCATGAGGGATAATATCATAAAGTGTGTCATAATGGGAATATAACAAGTCCAAATATTAAGCACGACTGATATCCTACTCCTCAGTAACAACATTTCCCATAGAAAAATCATGGGCAATGGGAGACAAGAGTGACTTTGTAAACCAATCTGCAAGGAATGAGTCAGGAATTGGAGCTTTAATCAACTGTCTCCATCATCTCCACTCATGAATATGATTGGATATGTGGGTGGAAGAGGATTATCAGAGTGAGTTCAAAATCTCTGTACTTGTCTTGTACCATATAGGCAACTGGAAATGCATCAAAAAATCCATGGAAAGAGAATTAAAGTTGATAAAGGAGTTACGCGACAACTCAATATACCATTTCATTGTCACACCTGTAAGTGTTCTTTGAAAAATCCTAAGATGGATGGAATCATCCATCAAAGAGTTGGAAGAACACCATAAATGGAAAGTCATAACATGATTGTTAGGATCTTCCCTAGGTTTTCCGTTGAATTTCAGGATGTCGGATGGTAATTTGGTAGGGATAGTGGGTCAAAACGGGGCATGTTGAATGGGATCATTTGTCAAACACGACAGATCTATAAAATATAACATAGCCAAGAATGGAAGTTGTCGGTTGATGTGTGGATACTGGTGGTAACCATATGGCATGGGAACATGAGCAGGACCGTATCAAGGTTGCAGAGAGATGGAAAAACTAGATGTTCCTCCCATATATGGTGGCTTCCTCAGTTGTCTACCAATGTAAGGTGGTTTCCCTGATGGACCTCCTACATAATAATATTTACCTAATGGTCCCCCCATATATTGTGATTGAAGGTTATGATAGGGAAAAATTCCTTGCTGAGGAATGCTTGCCGGATTGGTTTGACCCCACAAAGGGTTAACAAATCCTCAATATGGTTGTCCAGGATGTAGGCTAGTGGTATTAGGGATAGAAGGGATTGTAGGAGAGGCTTGCCCCAAATATTTTTGATGTTGTAACCATGTAAGTTCCCCCCCAGTGAAATATTTCCCTTCAGCTGAAGGTTCCCCCCTAGCTAAAGGTTGGCCTCCCATTGAAGATTGACCTCCAATGTAGAGTGTACTCATGTACGATGGTTGAGATGGAGGATGAGTAGCTTGTGTAACCATGGTTGTGTGAGTGACTTGACTGTCGGCCATTTGACCGATGGTACGACCAAGTAAATCACTCGGTGTGTGCATGTGTGGAAATAATGAAGCATGAATATTACCTGACCAATGTGAAAGGAGATGTATGTGCAAGTGGTTATGTTAGGGTTACCTAGGTCACTGATGTTCCCATTAAATAAGAAACACGAGAAGTATCAACTAGAGGAGTTTTGGATAAAGTTAAATTCCCAAGTCCTTTAGGAAAACTAAAATATGACGGGTTTATGCCAAAAGATTGTGTAATGGTTGAATCGGGTGGTAAATATGTGCAAGTGGTTATGTCAGGGTTACCTAGGTCACCGATGTTCCCATTAAAGAAGAAGCATGAGAAGTATCAACTAGAGGAGTTTTGGATAAAGTTAAATTCCCAAGTCCTTTAGGAAAACTAAAATATGACGGGTTCATGCCAAAAGATTGTGTAATGGTTGAATCGGGTGGTAAATTGTAATAAGAATATGCATCAAAATATCTCATGGATAGTGTATCAGTGAGTGGTTGGATGATTGGATCAGTAAAAAGAGGATTCACTTAATATGCAAGGATTTCTACAAAGGTTGTGACCAGTTATTCTACGTGTTGGCCACTTCGAAGAGCTACACTCTCGGTCTCAAGGGTTTGATCTTTGATCATTCCTTCGTAAGAAACATTGCAATGATGTTCTTGAATGTGAGGTTCCATACCTTGTATACTATGAAATATTCGATCCTAAGGCTAAATACGAAAATCAAAGAAAAACACTCCTAAGAAAACTAAAAAAATCAACCAAGCAACAACAAATTTAAGGATCTTCCAAAGCTGGGATGTTAAGCTACCAACGAAGAAATGAAAAGTAGTTACCCTAACCTCCATGTGACAACCCTTCTCGGTGCAAGTAACCCTTAATTTTGCAGGATCACCCTCCAAGGGTATTGAGAGTGTGATACGACATATACCCTAGGTACCATGGGAATCCCCCCACAGTCACCTCTATAGATACCTAGGAAAGGACACTAAGGTTATTGACTCGTAGTCAGCCTTCGGGAGGGTACAATAAAAAATTGGGACCGAACGTATGGGAAGGATATCAAAGTCTAAAATTATTCCAGAGGATTGAGGACAAGTGAACTAGTATACTCCATAGGAATCCAAACAGATTCGTAGTTCACAAAGTAGTGATACCAAATGAGTCAGTGGCACTTCACAAAAAACCCCCAGTATATGATCTGTCCACAACGATTGGTCAATATTTGGAGGGGTAATCTATTCTTCTCTTTTTCACATGACATTGTGTTTAGCCTCTGTGTGAGAGGGGGTTCCCAGTTATGCTTATACGAAAGTTGGATTTTTTCATTCTTTATTCCTCTATAGTCTGTTTAGTAGTCTTGGACAATTTACTCACTTTTCCTAGTCCAAAGACCCTAATCCCATGCTATTGTTGGTGTGCTAAAACCAAAAAGTTCTCTAGTTGATTTTATTAGTGTATGGTTGATTTCAATGTATTTTTACTCAATAGGTTCATGGAGATGAAACTGATGATGTGTGAGAGACTCGATTCCAATAGAATGAAAAAGAATGAGATACAATTCATTCTTTTTGATGAATTCTATGTATGGGAAGGAGAAGAGTTATATTCTTCTTAACAAAAGAAAGAACTCAAAACTATGCAAATTTCAATTAATGGGATCAATACGATGCGAAAATTACCAAGCAAATGTTTCCAAAAACTGAAACACACATGCAAAACTAGCTTTCCTTCCAAACATGTACCAAAACAAATTTCCTAAAGAATGCAAAATTTTCTTTGTTTGAATATGTATGCAAGGAGATATGAATTTTTTTTTTCTTCTTAAATTTCAAGTGAAATGAAAGAGATCTATGTTTGACACAAATAGATATGAGGAAAAAAAGAAATTAATCAAAGTGCACTAAAAACTGATGATAACTGAAATAAATCAAGTTTGAGGTAACTTGTTAAATCAAGGACTGAAAGATGCAAAGGAGAAAAATGATCACTCATGAAAATACTTAGAAAATGAGTAGCAAGAAACAATATTTAAGGCTAGGTTGTGGTAAATAGGAGAGTCTGAATCGTCAGAGAAGCGAGATGTTTCAACAAAGACAGAAAGGGCTCAAAACTAAAAAACCTTTGCAAACCCTAGTTGATGAAAACTCCTAAACAATCAAGCAATGTGAAATCTTTGTGAGACGAAGATCAAAGAACTGAAAGGCAGGATGAGCTAAGGGATCTTGTTTACCCAAGTGTATCATACAATTCCACAACTAGAAGAAAATTGAAAACTCAAATAAGGAAATCAAATGAGTAACAAATATCATTTCTCAATCAAAACAAAGTCAGAGACAAACAAGGAGACTCTAGGCTAAAGGCCTCTCAAAAGCAGATTGAGAAAAATAGGGAAGAAACTCACAAAAACACCTAAAAGAGGAGAATGGCACCCCTATTACCAAAGGAATAGGGTGTTTTATTGCCCCCTAGGAGGCTTAGGGGGAGCGCCAGTAAGCTAGTGGCACCCTAGTGTGAACTGTAGGGGAGTGTTGATTTCTGAAAAAAAAGATAAAAAAATGGTTTCCAACAGCTAAAACTCAATAGAGACTCGGTTAATGGCTCTATAAACTCTTCAAAAAATAAGAGGTAAGGGTAAAAATATCATAATGAAGCATCAAACAAGAAAGATACAATCACAGGCAAGGATTCAAGACAAAACAAAGGAAAGACTAGTCAAAGTCCCTCCCTAGTGGAGTCACCATTTTTCTATTGTGAGAAATCTTACCCTGTAGAAAGGATAAGATCCTCTTTGGGCCAAGACCCCTATATTTGTTCCAAAGATAGAAGAGAACAATTTGTTTCTACTTTCCCTTTAAATATAACTCAATCAATCAAGAAAGAGAGAAGAATAATATGGCGTACCTTATTGTGATGTTCGTCCTTGTTGCTCCAATCCCTAGGATTGATCTCCAAGGTCCTCAATACAATTGAAGTCCTACAAAGACTAGAAAATGAACTCTTTTTCCTACTCTATATGATTAGATAAAGCAGATATATCTATGAAGACTAAAACAACAATAAACAGACAAATTTAGATGTAGAACACATGAACTTGAAGGGAATAGGCCAAGTTTATATTAATTGGAAATCCAAAAATTTGCACTTACAACGAATTCTTGATGATGCAGTAACTTATCAAAGATATCCTTGTCCATCCCTTGCATGAAAACATTGAAATAAAAATGTCGATGCTTCTCCCAGGATCAAAGGTTTGACATTTGAATTCTTCCCCCCTTCACCTTGGAAATACCTTCAATATATAGGCTTGAAAGGCTTAACCACCATGAGATAGTGAGGGAAATGGTTGAATATATGGATCCTTAATTTGGGATTAGATATTAATATAGAGCCATAGTATAGGAGTCGACCAAAACAACCTCATCCATTCATAGCTATCCCTTAGAAAAAGGTGGAAGATCCCATATTTTCCTCTAACCAGACCATCGCCCCCCCTTGGTGAGAGATAAAGCACCATTGGTGCCCCCTAAGCATGGCCAGAGGAGTTTTGGAGCCACCTAAGCATGGAAAGGGAACACCACCCTTCTAAAATTCCCAAAAGTGGTGAAAGTTTCCAAGAAAAGGGTATGGTTCTAGGCCCCAAATGGTTGGTTTCTTCTTCCAAACTGACTTAGGGATTGTGAAAAATGTATTTCATGGTGTCAATGGGTTATAACACTTAGAAAAATGAATGTGACACTTGGTAAGGAACATATAACACTTGGGACAGTGCATGTGACACTTAACAAGGTGCATATGTCACTTTGCGACACTTACGACACTTAGGATGTGATACTTAAGTGTGACATTTTGATGTGTAACAATGGGAAACCCTAAATTTGTTTGATCTCCTCAATTATTCCTTCTGCATGGATAGGCCTTCCAATTCAGACCTGTAGGTTGTCTCAATAAAATTAATTGGTCACCAAGACCTCTCCTTATTTGACAATTTTGTTGTATTTT
>JASDQU010307328.1:116727-146118 GCA_032191745.1 Picea mariana | reverse complement strand
TATAGTCTTCCAAATGGTGTGAATTTGAACCATTGTGTCTTTTGACAATGAACCATTGTACCCTTTCATTTAAATGATAATATTAAACTTTAAATAATATATTTTTTCCTTTTATTCTTTATTCATAATGCTCATGTTTTAACTCTTCTTTAATCATGAGTATGTATCGGTTCATTAGTCTACAGATATTGAATTGTTGTGAATTCAAGTCTTAATCAATGGGCTCTCCCTTCAAACCAAAATATGTGTGAGCATGAGCTTGAAACCATGAGATTATCCATTCCAAACATTATTATGTTAGCACTTTCTTCTTCCACCCTTATTCTTCTACATGGGACTGTATTCAAATGCCCGAGGGCTTATTTACTTCTATCCCCTTTAGCTTATTTACCTTATCACGTGACTGGTGTTGGAACTAGGTTCTATGGTACTTCGTCCTTCAGGACTTCCAGCCTTTGCAGTTATTCAATCCTCCCAGAGTAAATTTCGTTGAAGTGTGTATATTGTACTCACTAGTAGATCATACAATCAATATTTAATCTTTCGTTGGATGGACGATCTTGGCTTATCCAGAGGCTTCAACCAAATTGATGGTTAGGACTTAATATGCAGTTGAGTAGATGGTTCTTGTTCACTTCGGGACTTCAATATTTCGTGACTCCAGCCTTTGTAGTCTTCCAAATCTTCTAGAGAAAATTTTGTCGAAGGGTGTATCAGCACTCCTTGCTTGATAACCTTCACATGTCTAGGATCTAGGACCATAGACTTAGGCACAAAGGAGTTCCCACTCTCTGGGTATTCACCTATTCATGACTCCAGGACTCCGGGCTACTTGAACTCTGAATTAATTCAATCCCTCTTGAGTGTTTACCCACCAAATAAGTCATAAAGTTGTGGTGACCCCTTGTTGTTAGTTGTTAGTACACCTTTTGCTATCCTTTCATTGTACTCGATCGAACGATCGAAAGATATTCTGGTGGATCTTAGATCAACGAATAACATCAATTCATGACTTATTCCTTCGGTGCTTTGGGTAGTTTTGATGGTAGGAGAGGTTGGTTATCCCCGAAGGTTGTAGTCCCATACTGACGTGGTGTGTTGACGTCACCTATGATGACGTGGACCCGTAATGGGTGTGCCACATGTCACCCTGATTTGTGCATTTCACAGACCTTATGTACCATATGTATTTTGACATTCGTCATCATCTGAATGGGCCATGTGTCCTTGCTGACATGGTATTTCTAACTATCAATTTGACTTTTTGTTACTTTGTAGATTCGAGAGTTTTTTGCACTTTTATACCATCCTTCGATCATTGCCAAAGGGGTGAATAGATATATCACCGTATATATTTCCTTGTCTTGATCAAACGGCCATTGTTTACTCCTGGACTTCATTCCTTTAGCCTCACTTATCCTATCCTTCCACTATGTTTGATCAATGGTTGATGGGATTTCCCTGCTCTTCCTCTGATCTGACGGTCGACGAGAGTTCGCGACTTCGGGGCTTCGACCTTCAGGTAAACTTACATGTTTCAGACTTCTTTTCATTGGAGTGGTAAGCGTCAAAGTTGACCACCTTCTTTCCTTTAGTGTGATCTGACAGTTCAACATTTCCATTCCAAATCCATGGTCAATGCTTAACTCTAGATCAAATCTTGATCTAACGGCTGGGAAACCATCTAAAGCTCCTTCATGATCGATGGTTGGCGTTATTTCATGACTTCAGGATTTCATGGATTCTTATTTGTTTCCAGTAATCACCGAAGTGGCAAAGCTCTGAATTACCAAGGCTTTCTATCTCTTGCTCGATCCAACAAATGAGAACTGACCCGAATTTTCTCCACGAGATCTGACAATCGACGTTTACTTCACAATTTTGGAGGTTTCAAGACTTCATGTCTTATGGGGTCCACTTATCATGTCCTTCAACTTGATTCTATCTGACGATCGGGATATATCCCGAACTAATCTAATGGGTGTTGTAACTAGATCCTTTACAAGGGATTCTTCTGTGTAGGCTCAGGATTTTGCACGACCTACTACATCATTTCTCCTGAGATTTGATCTCATCACCTGCACTCTATTGACATCAATGACCATATCATACCATTGTATCCAACATAAAGTTTCATGCCACCTGACTGTAATGAGATTCCAAAATAATCTATGTGCACTCGCTTGAAGGAACATAAAGATGGCTCATATGGCATAGTAGTCCATCCTGGAGATGAAAGTCTAGAACTGGTTTTCCTACGCTCAATGTCTGATAGGTAGAAGAAAAGTCAGAGTCATTGTTGTATAAGTGTGGTCACTCAGAGGTGTCATTCCCATAGGAGTTAAGAACTATGCTTAGCTCCACAATCGGGGGTTGATTGAGGTAGTCTACGACATGGTTGGTGTTTCTCTTCTTGTTCTTGATGTTCAATTGGAATTGATGTATGTATGTGGAAGACTCTTGAAGATGATCATTTTGTGACTTTCCTTGTGTCTACATGAATCATAGAGGCCTATGATTAGTGTGGACGATTGTTTCCTTCCCCATAATACAATGCTTCCACTATCGACATGCATGCACAATGGAGTACATATGTTTGTCATAGGTGGGGTAGTTGCATACAAAATCAAATTTTGTTTCACTGTGATAGGCCACCGGATGCCCATGCTGAGTGAGGACTACACCAATAGAATAATATGAAGCATCTGTCTCAATATCAAATGGTTTTTTCAGATCTGGAAGAATAAGGACTGGTGTTGAGCAAAGGGGGAATTTCAAATCCTTGAATGTTTTCTTTTGTGACACGGCCCAAAAAAAATTGGTGTTTGCTCCACCCTTGGTCACCTAGCACAGAGCCCAAGCAATATGAGAGAACCCCAACACAAATGTACGATAGAATTTGGTAAGGCCCAAAACGTTGCAGAGCTTTGTTTGTGTCTTTAGGGACGACCAATTACGGATTAGTTGGATCTTGGCTAGATCCACGTGCACACCTTGCTCATCCATAATGTATCCCAAATATTGGATTCTCTGCATGATGAAGGAACACTTCTCCAAACTGGCATCTAATTTGTGTTTTCGCAAGGTGCCTAGGACCTACCTAATGTGATTCAAATGTGCCTCCAAATTTTTTATAAAGATTAGGATGTCATCTAAATATACAACCACAAAGGAGTTTATGAATCGTCTCAATGTATCATCCATCATCTGCATGAATGTGGCCAGGGAATTAGTCAAGTCGAAAGGCATGACTAGCCACTCAAATATACCTTCTTTAGACTTGAAGGTTGTCTTCCATACATTATTTTGCTCAATCAACACCTAGTGGTATCCTAAATTCAGATCAATCTTACTGGAAAATTTGGCACCCTTGCTTTGATCGAGAAGATCATCAATTTGAGGGATTGGGTATTGGTTCTTGACTATGATCTTATTCAGGGATCTGTAATCAGTGCAAAGTTTCCATGTCCCATCCTTCTTCTATACTAGAACAATTGGGCTCCTGCAAGGTGAGGAGCTTGTTCTAATGTGGCCCTTCAGAATTAGCTCTTTGATTTGGAATTTGATTTCTTCATTCTCCATAATAGAATGCATGTATACAGGGTCATTAGGTAGAGGAGCACCAAGTTTCAAATCAATTGAGTGTTTTACCTGATAGTGCAAAGGCTTGCTAGTAGGAAATGAAAATATGTCTTTGTTCTCTTCTACTATCTTGCCCACATGTTGCTTCTTCTAGAGATACCTCTTGCATAGGTTCTGGCAGTTGCAGTGATCTTCCATTAACCTTCTGATCAAACCATAAAGAGGAAAAATCTCCCAGCAAGAAAACACCTTTCTACACTACTTCACGGAGATCAAAGAGACTACAGTAGTTGGGACTACCTCTGGTACCCTGTAGAGTTGACCTCCCAAAGTAATAATGACACTATGGGGCCTAGATTCATAAACAATATGACACTTCCACATATATGGTCGTCCTAAAATAAAATCACAAAATTAAAGGGTAAAAACATAACACAACACCTCATCTTTGAAAGGTTTGATACCATAGTGTAGGAAATATTGTTAGCTAACGCGGATGCCTCATCCCTAGCTTAGCCAATCAATGGTGTATGGATGAGCATGCGATGTCATTTTTAGGTTCAACCTCTTGATGACCTTTGTTGAGATTAGGTTCTTCTACGTACTAATGTCAACAATGAAATGGAGGGGGGTCCCCTTCACCCACATATGTGAGTGGAAGAGGTGCTCCCCTTCTTCAGGATCCTCTGGTTCCTCTAGCTGGAATTTTGTAGTAGTGATGGTGACACTGGGTTCTGCGTCAATGATTTGTTTTCCCGTATCTGGTTCTGAATCATAATTTGAGTCGGCATCCGAATCTAAGGCTTTCTCCTTAGCCAACAATGATTATTTGGAGTGACATTCATCAATGTTGTGCCAAGGTATTTTGTGGAACTCGCACCACTTTCCAGTGTCCTTCGATTTCATGTTACCCTTCTTTGCTTGTGGCTTGGACTAGTAGTCTTGGGGCTGGCCATCCTTACTCTGTCCTTTTTCTCTTGGATTTGGGGCCACTTTAGAGAGGTTCTACTACGATGGGTTTGCAAAACTGAAATCAAGCTTATTCTTTTGGTTGAAATTTTTCTCGATCTTGACAACATATTGGTAAGCAGCTCCTAGTGAGGAGATGTACAAAAAATCCATATCTATTTGGATGTACCTTTGTAGGCCACTATGACACTTTCGGACCAGGTGCTTCTCGGAGTATTTAATACCTAGATTAGTGCACATGGTATGGAAGATGTTGGTGTACTCTGACACCGCCTGGTTTCTCTCATGACATAGAGTTGTCTATCTCATGTACGGGTCATTATAGTTTCCAATAGGGTAGTAATTCTCCTTGAGGGCATCGACAAAAGAAACCCAAGTGGGTCCTGGACCAAAAATTGTAGACTCATATTTGGCATGTTTCTCACAGTATGTCTCCCACCAATCTCTAACATTAGGAAGGGATTTAAGGAGTGTGAAGGTGATTTTTTTACTGTTGGAAAAATTTTGGACAGAGAAATAACCCTCCAGTAGACTTAACCATTTTTCCAAAGCATCGGTGGCTAACAGGCCTTCAAATAAAGGAATATCAAAGTTAAATTGTACCTTCAAGGGTGTCGCATCTCCGAGGTGGCAGTTGGTTGAAGGTGCCTTGTCGTTGTTGGAAACCATCAAAGGATCTAGGAAAAAATATCCATAATCTCATTCGTCTATCACACAAGGGATTCCTTGAGCAATAGTTTGATAGGATATCCTACTCCATCGTCTCTCTTTTCTTATGCCATGGGAGGATTCTTGGGTTGGTGGGAGTGTTCTTCCCCAAGCTCAATTACTTCAAGTCCCAACTCTCGATAGCTTGACCTCGTCAGGGACATGCATAGAGAAACAACAAAGAGAAGATTTCTTTGATACCATTGGTCCAGATTATATTGAGGACAACATGAAGGTGGAGATATAACAAGGGAACACATAGAGATATTGCGAGAAAAACAATAATACAGTTAAACTCAAATTTTATTAATGATTGTCTAGAATATGAAATATTGTAAAATTCAAAGCACACAAGCCATATACAATGGTGGTAGCTTATCCATGAAGAGAGAGATGTTTGACTACACTCATTTGCAAGAATTTGATTACAAAGAAGTTGAAAAAGGCCTTTTAACATAAAGAATCATTGAGAAAACCCTAACCCTAGAAGATGAAATGCCAAAAGGTTTGTGGGCCCTGATGTGGTTAGTTGATACGTCAACTTCCTCGAGGTGAAAAATTGTGTATACTATCTATGTTTAGGGCGCTTGGTACCTCGTCGAAAAGGTATATTCGAGAAGTACAAATTATGTTCATCCCAACATATTCCCTTCATTATATGTTAGGAACTGTCACACCAAAAAAACATTGTTTAGGGCCTTAAAACAACCCCGAAAGTTTGGAACCCAAAAAACCTTAGAAAAACTACCAAGATGTGGAACCATTATGAATTAGCGGAATAGGTGGGTGGCCACTAGTATCCACCTGAATCATTCCTCCCCCCTTGGAAGCAATGGTCCCCATTTCGTCAACTTCCTCCATCAGATGGGGAAACTTCTATTGAATTTGACTCATGTTGAGCCACTTGTCCTGGTGAAGAAGTTGCCCTGCTTTGATGACCCAATAGAGTTGGATGTTATACTCATGGGTGATCTTCATCTTGGTGTCCATGATTCGATCAATTTATGCCTACTCAATGCAGTCAAGATTAATTTGTGTAAGGGCCAAGTGCTCAGTTGAATCTGAAGTGTCCAAGAGAAGTGTAAAACATGGTCAAAGAAATTCCACATTAAATACGGGGTGCAAGCTAAGGAAAGGGGGAATACTTGATTCAAAATCATTCTCACCCACTGCCTTGGTGATGGTTTAAGGTCTGTATCGGAGTGGGTGAAGCTTCTGATGGGGTCCTGTGAGGCGCTCTTTCTGTAAATGAAACCATACCTTATGTCCCATCTGAAACAATTGTGGTGCCCGATGTTGATCGTGGTGTTGTTTGTACTTGGTGTTGGCTTTCTGCAAAATATCATGAACTTGTTGTTGGATGTGTTATATGTGTTGTATTCATTAAAAAAAAATGTTTTCTCGATCAGCCTCGATCTGAGCATGGGAGGACTCTTCCTGTGCAGTTGTAAGGGGTAGAGCTACATCAATTGGGGCCAATGGATGGAACCCCAAGCACACCTGAAAAGGGTTATGTCCAATAGAGTTGTGGAGGGATATGTTATAGCTATTTTTAACATGAGAAAGGATCTCATCCAATGTGTGTGGATGTTTGGAATTGTACATCCTTAAGATATGAACAATCATCATGTTGACCACTTTTGTTTGTCCATTAGTCTGTGAGTAGAAGGCAGATGATTTGGTAAGCTTGGTGTCCATCAAAAACCATAGGCTGGTCCAAAAAGTACTTAGGAACTTACTATCTCGATCTAAAATAATGGTTTGTGGGAACCCAAAATGAACCCAAACATGTTCAAAGAAGATCTTAGTTGTGGCCTCGGTTGTGATACTCTTCTTGTCAGGTTTCAAAACTACCATTTTAGAGAATCGATCAATGACCATGAAGACACAATCAGTCCCATGCTTGGTTGAAGGTAGAGAGAACATGTAATCCATGGAGATGGACTCCCAAGGAATATCAGGAGTAGGCAGAGGGGTATATAGCCCCTTTTTCTTGATGGTGGGTTTGTCAATGGTGCAGGAAGTGCAGGATCTAATGTACTTGAAAACATCTTGTCGAAGCTTCGGCCAATAAAAATTCTTTTGCAATACTTCCACTATTTGGTCGACACCAAAGTAACCTTCCATATTATTGTAATGATCTTCCCAAATCATCTTTGCATTCTCACTTGAAGGAACACATAGATGGTTCAGATGGCATAGCAATTCATCCTGGAGATGAAAATCTAGAATTGGTTTGCATGTGCTCAATGTCTGATAAGTAGCAGCAAATTGAAAGTCCTTGTTGTATAATTTTGGACACCTAGAGGTCTCATGCCCACATGAGTTAAGAAATGTGGTTAGCGCCACAACCGGGGGTCGACTCAGGCAATCTGTGACATGGTTGGTGTTGCCCGTATTTTACTTGATGTTCAAGTGGAATTGTTGCAGGTATGTGAACCACTTCTAATGGTAATCATTTTGTAACTTTACTTCTGTCTACATTAATTGCAAAGGCCTATGACAGTGTGGATGATCATTTCCTTCCCCAGAATATAATGCTTCCATTGTTGACATGACTGGACAATGGATTACATCTCTTTGTCGTAGGTGGGGTATCTATGAACAACATCAGATAGTGTTTCATTTTGATAATTCACTGAATTTCCATGTTGAGTGAGGACTACACCGATAGCATAATTTGAAGTATATATATTAATCTCATATGGCTCTTAAAAGTCTGGAAGAATAAGGAATGGTGTTGAGCAGAGGCATAATTTTGTTCTGGTGCATCCCAAACAAACTTGGACTTTTCTCCACCCTTGGTCCACTGGCTTAGGGCCCAAACAATATGAGAGAACCCCAACACAAACCTGTGGTAGATTTGGTGAGGCCCAAGAAGTTGCGGAGCTCGGTCAGTGTCTTTGGGGATGACCATTCGTGGATGAATTAGATTTTGGTCGGTACCACATGCACACCCTGCTCATCCATGATGTATCCCAAATATTGGATTATCTACGTGTCGAAGGAACACTTATTTGAATTGGCATATAAATTTTGTTGTCGCAAGGTTCCCAAGACCTATTGAATGTGCTTCAACTGTTCCTCTCGGGTTTTTCTAAAGATGAGGATGTCATCCAAATATATGACCATAGAGAATTCTTTGAATGGCCTCAATATATCATCCATGATCCGCATGAATGTGGTCGAGGAATTAGTCAAGATGAAAGGCATGACCAACTAATCGAAGAGAATTTATTTAGACTTGAAGGATGTCTTCCATACATCAGCTTACTCAATTGGCACCTTGTGGTAGCCTAACTTCAAAACAATCTTACTGGAAAATTTGGCGCCCTTGAGTTGATAGAGAAGATTATCAATCTGAGGGATTGGGTACTGATTCTTGACTGTGATCTTGTTTATGGCTCTGTAATCAATACAAATTCGCCATGTCCCATCCTTCTTCTATACTAGAATAATTGGGCTTCTGCAAGGTGAGGAGCTCAATCTGATGTGGCCCTTTAGAATTAGTTCTTTGGTATAACATTTGATTTCTTCATTCTCCATAACATAACGTTTGTATACAATGTCGTTAGGAAGAGGAGCATTGGGTGTCAAATCAGTTGAG
Organism: Picea mariana; assembly: GCA_032191745.1. Taxonomy (NCBI): domain Eukaryota; kingdom Viridiplantae; phylum Streptophyta; class Pinopsida; order Pinales; family Pinaceae; genus Picea; species Picea mariana. The sequence continues at coordinate 137,252 of JASDQU010307328.1, read as the reverse complement.
TGCTTTACCTGGTAGTGCAAAGGCACCCCATTATAAACCAAATGAAAAATCTTTATTTTATCTCTAAAGTTGTCTCCTTAAGGTGTCACAGTCAGAAGAACTAAGTTTTGTTCTTGGAATCATAGTCATACAACCCTTAAGAAAATGATTAAAACAAATCCACTTATTTCCAAGAGTGATCTTATACGTCATTAACGTTTTAGAGCAAACCCAAATTTCCCAATCTTTCTACTAGGTATAAGGTGATTGCATGCTTGACTTGAGAAAGAGATCGCACTTATTTCCAAGAGTGATATTAGTGATCTTATATTTCATTAACGTTTTAGAGAAAACCCAAATTTCCCAATATTGAGACTAGGTACAAGGTGATTGCATGTCTAATCCAGGTGGATATCAGTGGCCACCCACCTCTTTCATTGACTCAACAGTTCTCTATCGTATTGGCAGGTTTTGTAGAGTTTTTTGGGTCCCAAAATTCCTGGGTCATTTTGATGCCCTAAACGATGTTTTTTGGACATTTGAGGGGCCAAGTGTTGCCAATGGGATACCCTGGCCCAATCCAAAATTTGTGATCCTTGGATATTTCTTTCCAATGATCTATCGTGCACCCCAAACAGAGATCATATGCAAAATCTTTGTCCTCGGGATGTTGACATATCAAGTAACCACCTCAGGGCCCGCAATACTTTTGGCGTTTCATATTCTAGGTTTAGGGGTTTTTATGTTTAGGGTTTTTCCTCTTCTTTTTTTAGGCTTCATGATAAAAGGCCCCTTTCAGCCTCTTTGTAATCAATTTTTTTGTGAATGAGCGTAGCTGACATCCTCAGAGATGAGCTACCACCATTCTAGTCAATTTGTGTTCTACAATACTCTACTATTTTATTCATTAATACGAGTTGGGTTTCATTATATTGATGTGCTCTCTATATTTTTGTGTATGTCCCATTTCATTCTCAATATAATCCAATTCAATGCTTGACTTGAGAAAGAGATTGTTTGAAATCTAACTCAAGACTCATTCCAGAATATAATGTTATTCCAAAATATAATCCTATTAGGGTTATCCAGTATAAACTTTATACTGAACTTTGACCATGGAATCCAATCCATTAATTCTTAGCGTCCAACAAGTCATTGGCCATTCAAATTCCCTTTTCTAAGAACTGTAAATATGAAAACAAGGAATTTCAAGTAACAATTTCCCTTCATTAGTGTCGACCAAATGCAATGATAATTGGAAGTAATATAATAATATAAATATTATATATAGTTAAAACTTTCATCATAGCTTTTTTTATTACAGTCTCACTTCTTTTAGATTTTTAAACATTAATGTTATTTTTTAAATATTTAATTATATTTTTTTAATTTTATTCATCAAATTCAAACATGTTTGTATGGAGTTTAAACATAAACCTCTTTTACAATAACCAATAACTTTCCTCAATCCATAACCAATAATTTCCCTCAATTCATGTTAGAGAAATACAATCTCACTTTTTATTTCTCTTATTATCTTCATAGAAGCGAGTCTTTCCCCCCATTGAGTGCACAACTATGATTAGGTACTTAATGTACAAGAAAAATATAAACAACATGGATGAAAAGAGGTTCCAGGAAATTGCTTCAAACTCTAGTCAAAATCACCAACAGTGCAAATGGGGATGGCACACTGATGTAAGAAGTAAGATTAGTGGAATTTTTTGTTTCAAAAGTATGAATCTAGGTATGTTTGATAGATTCTATCCTAGCTTGAAAACTAGGGTATTAATAGATGAAAGAAGATTTGATATGAATAGATCTAATATGAACAGTGAAAAATATGTTATACCTATGCATAGAAAAAATGTTTGGACTAATAAGTGTATGCAGGATCCTAGAAAGAATTTTTTACAGGTTAGCTACCATGATCCTAGTACGTAGTACAGGAAAGGTTGGGGATCATTTAAGAGAAAGAGAGGATTAACTCTTTGTTACAATTGCAGAAAACTAGGACATCTTGCTAAGTAATGCCCTGGGAAAAGACATAGTTTTCTTTATTGTAAAGCTATGGACCATGAAGTGTTGGATTGGCCTAGAAAGATTGCTAACCTGGAAGGAATGAATCTGAATAAAGGAAACCCTAAGGTAGATCTAGAAGCAGCAGAACCACTGAAATAATTAGAGAAAGTATTGCTACAAATAAACGAAACTCTGAATGACCACCGACATGTCAGATTATTGGAGATCTTCAAAGAAAAAGAATGCCTTGAAGTAAGAATAGGAGACTTCGACATTGACTGTGTTCTAGATAAGGAAACACAGGTGAATATCATGACAAAGAGAACTTGGGAAGCTATAGGGAAACTTGTTATGATCCCTTCATTAGGAGGAATAGGGTTATTCAAAGGAAAGTTGATAAACCTATGTGGAAGGATCGCTTAGATACCTATGATTGTTAATGGAACTTCGAAAAAATAAGATTTTGAGATTAGTAAATTTAATGAGAACAGCACCCCATTTACCATGTTACTAGGGAAACCTTGGATCGACAAAGATCAAGCCAGACGAAAGGAAGAAGAAGAATTTTTGGAACAGAAGAAGCAAGAATTAAAAGATTCCATGACCAGAAGGATAGCACACTTGATTGAAGAACAAGAGAACAGATCAAAGCTATTTAACACTAGAGATCCAAATGTTGAAGTTGAAACAACACTAGAGGATCCATAGAATATTGAAGTACCTATCCCAGACAAAGAAGAAGTATTATATTGGAACCCTAGGCAAGAATCCTAGCAGGGCGAAGTGACTATGTCAAAAGAAGACAAGAATCAGAATGGAAAAAGGAATACCGAGACGAAGCTCATTGGGAAGAAAGCTAGAAATTTAAGTAAGAAGAGAGCCAAGATCGATAAGTTGCAGAAGTCTCCAGAGGGAACCTTGCAGAAGGAAAAATTGGAGCTTCGCCAGGATATCAGAACAGCGACACATGGCACTTCGCCATGACGAAGCAATATAGTCATTGGGGACATTATAATCGTTAGATCAATGCTCCAAATGGATAGAAAGCCATTTATGGCCAACCAGCTCACCATCTGACTGTTGGGACCACGTCATAACGAACAGAACCAAGTTAATGAAGGCCTCATACCCGTTGCAAGCAACCCGTTGTCGAGTTACCTATCTCACCGCGCCACGCACCGAGAACACTTTTTCCATGTGTCAAGTTGTTGTTGTCTTGTTAATGCATGTGTCAAGTTGTTGTTGTCTTGTCACCATGGCAGATATTTTTGGCTAAACCGTCGTATCACAATTGCTCCGACCTTGATCAATCGGATCACGGGTTTGAGTATGCAAGGACCCGACCCACAGGACTTCTATCCTGGAAAAGCCATGGACCGCGCTCTCGTACAAAGGATCAAGGACACCTACAGAGATGTTGAGAAAGGCACGCAAGAGTACAAGGTAGCCTCTATTCATAATGGCACAGTGTGCCCCTCCTATCAGATGATCGCAGGAAATTTAGTTCACAAGAACGCCCCACCGAAGTGACTGGTTTTGTAGTCGACCTCGCAGGGAAGTGTGCGGAGGGCATACAAATGAATTAGGCGAAGTACCTGGTGAACCAATTAGAACTCGACTGTAGAGAAGCCCAGGATCAAGGGTACGAATTTCATTTTAGCTGGCTATTGATCCTGATTGCTTTCATTGCCTGGGAGATGCCGGAAGGTTCCACCTTCCCAGACGTCGAGCCATTTGAAACATTGGTCGCGAAGTTCAATACATTGTGGTGCTCAAATGACATGAATAAGAAATTGCATTCAAATTTCATGTTCCATGCATACTACAATCAGCTGAAGATAGCCATATAGTTCGAGACTCACATGACGTCGAACACTATACATTGATTCATGCATTTGATGAATTTCAACGCTGATCGACATTTCATTTAAATCACAGCGCGAGATGACGAGCACAAGAAATAGCTTCACTCCTATTACAAGATGATGAAGGAGGAATTAGAGGAGATTACTAAGGAATGGTTTGTTGACCTCCTCATTCCAACTGACCCTACGGAGATATCCAACATCGACAGCCCAGAAGCTACGCAGGATCCACCTGGACCTAGCAATACAAATAAGACTGGCGAAGTACAAGATTTAAGAAATGCCTCGGTGAAGACTGCTTCCATGTCACCAGCACAAGGAGGTGATGGCAAAGAGATATATGGCACAGAAGTTGAACAAAGGAGAGGCGAAGTAACACAGCCCAGAGACGAGGAGGACCCCTCGAAGAAAAGGAAGGTTTCCCCCCCGAAACCTTCCTCCCGGAAGAGATCAAAATTCCCTATAACTAAGATGCAGACCATCCTCACCTCTGATGATTTCAATTTCATCATAGCAGCCCTGAACAATGCTTCACTGGAGATAGAAGAGAAGCAAGAATCTAAGCAGGAGGAGATGTACAATAGAATTGAGGTCGAACTCCAAGGAGTGCAGCAGGCACTACAATCTAGCCGCGCAGTCCCCACTGCGCCTCTGTCATTGGGAACAACAGAATCGGGAGATAAGCCAGCCCAACTCCATTGGCTCGCTGATATAGTCAAAGCTTGCCTTTGACGAGCATAAGAGGAAATAGAGCAAGCCACCCAGGCTTTGGTACAAGTACAGGGAGTACTTGTAGAACAGCGTCAAACTTCTGAATAGGAAAAGAGTGCTCTCCAAGCGAAGTACGATGAATAAAAGGCACAGTTGCAACAAGGCAAGGAACAGTTGCTCGTCGAGCAACTTGAAGTAAAGGAAGCGGTCAATAGAGCACTGCGCTCTATGACTGTCGTAGAAGTAAAGGCAGAGGACCAAATCACGAAGCAAGTAGCACAACTTGAAGAAGTGATCTAGCAGTTGCAGCAATGCATCGCAGACCTAGAACTACGCACTATGCCCGAGACCCCACAGGAGGTAAAGGACCAAAGAGAAGCAACTGCGAGGAGCGCAATTGAAAGACTAAAGGCCCTGACCTTAGAATGAAAGCAATTCATTGATCGCAGTGACCAGACATATGAGAAACTTACCGAGAACCCAGAATTGCGGGCACTAGAGTCACAGCTTTAGGAAGTGAAGCATCACGCAGAAACACTACAGGCATAGCTGAAATCCCTGACAGTTGTAGAGAGAATGAAGAGATATCAAGAGAAGTGAACCGCCCAACAGCGAATCCATACTATCCAGAGAAGAGTTATGGAAATAACTCAGAAACTCCAACCTATGCAAGATAAGGCCTATCAGTTGTTTACATAGGTAGAAGGCCAAGGAGAAGAACTGGAGCAGGTTAGCGCCACAGCAGTACGGCACATGGAAGGACCTGTGAATCATGCAGTCATTTAAGAGTTTTTTCAACAAGAGCTTGTAGCACAGCAACAAGTTGAAGCAGTTCAAGCCAAGCTCAAAGCGTTTGAAGAAGAAATTCCTACATCAGCGTGACTCAAGACGAGTCACATGTGAGTGTTGGGGGCATGTTGGCCCTTGACCAAGTTTTGAAGGATCTGGTCAAGTTTGACCTATTTTGGGACTTTGAAAGCCTGTTGAAGGAGGAGCGCAAGACGAAGCGGAGATCACGGATCTCGGGCCCTTTTTTGGGTCCTTTTTGGGTTTTGGGGATTATGTAACGAGCATGGGATGTCGGCCCATGGGCTTACCCATGTTTAGGCCTATTTTTTAAAATATATATAGATGTCTAGAAAATATAGAAAAGGGGAGAAAAACTAAATGCTAGATCTATGTGATTGAAGGATTGTAAGAGCTCTGTACATACTATGTAAGACTTGCAGAGCTGAGTGCAATTCATTGTAAGAGGTTGTGGAAGGTTGTGTGCTTAGATCTACTGGGGAAGGAGAGTCTAGTGAGCTGCGCAGATCTCCTGTCCTAGGCGAAGTAGGGTTTTGAGGCTCTTTGCTTGTAACTACTTGATTGAAGAAAATAAATAAGAAGAGTTGGTGGATGTAGCCCCAGGGTGGGGGTGAACCACGTAAACATTGTGTTGTTCTGCTTTGTGCTTGTCTTGACATGTTTATAACTTCTTTTGCTAAGTGCTTCGATAGAGATAGATAAATCTGCTTATGCTTTGTGCTAATGATGTGTAAGAATGTTAGATCGGATCTATATGAGAGTGCTTAGTGCTTGATTTGCTAGATATGACCTGCATGTTCTAATAAACTACTTAAATACATCAGATCTGAATGAATGATGCGATGCTTTGTTATATCTGCGTAGTAGTTATTGGTTGAATATTGATGAAGCGTTGATGCTAAGTTCTCTGTTAAGTAATATAATCACATATCTGTGTCCCAACTAAGGTTGCAGACACTTGAGTCCTGCAACCACCCCTGCCTCTACCTCGGGTGAGACTTCATCTGCTTCGCAGGTGTTGCCGAAAGGGTCAGTAGTTATGGTTTTGTTGGTGCGTTGTTGGTGTGTTGAACCCTAGGTCTTCCCCTGTGCCAACAGCATCATGACGATCTCACCTACCCCTCCTCTTATCGCTTTGGGTTCATTAGACCATCAACAGATTTTCATTTTCAGTCTCACCTCTCTCTAGTTCGATCTCATCATTGTATTGCCTCCTGAATTTCGCTTAGTCTCCCACTTCGTCTTCCCTGGATTTCTTTCATTCCTCGTGAGAGAGATCGTCCCAAATGTGCTAGTGTAAATCTCTCTCTGGTTCCCAACTACACTTCTCATAACTCATCCTTCCTTGGTTGCAATTGTGCTTTCCATTCTCAAATGGAGCCCTGTCATGCTTTCTCGAACTCCATTAATTTTGAGGAAAAACCCACCCTCGCTTTGCCTCCCTCCTCCACTCCCACCAATTTTGTTCCTGACCATGTCTAAGCCTCAAGTTGTCATCCCCCTCTGCCACTCCACCTTGTTTTCACAGAGGTGCAATGCAACGGTATTCAAGCTCTTCGTCGAGACAATGGCGAGTAGAAATTCCGGCAAGAGTTGATGGAAAAACTTTTGGACTACTATTGGACTCTGGAGCTAAAGATCCCAAGCAACGAGGAGGATCTTCTTCAGGATATCATGGCTCCTAAATGTCCAGATTCATATAAGCATCCCTTCCCTTACAATTATGTTTCTAAATAATTTTTTATGGCCTGTTAATTTTTGGTTTACACAATCATAGGTTGGTCTGGAAGGTTGCAGGCCTACTCTTTTTGTTATAGTTATATACATAGAACTTTTCATATCAGGCCAAACTTTGTAACTCAACATATATATAGTTGCTACAATACACTCTGTTGGAACTTCTACACTTGGAGGTAGGGTTGGTTTCCTCTCATAGCAGCCTCAACACCAGTGTTGACACTCTGCTCTGTAATTTCAGTTTATAACAGGTAATACAAAAACTAGCTTACAAAAAAAAAATATTATATTCAACATATTTCTTAATAAAGTGAATGTTATTGTTTTTAACATTTTTGTGTAATATTGACAATTTTTTTTAAGTTGTATGATATCTATTATAAATTTATTATATTTAATTTTTTTTCAAATTGTAAAGTCCAAAAAAATCCAAACTTCACATTTATGAAAAATATAATTTATTTTAAAGATATATTGACGTTAACATGTTCTATTTTATGAGATGCTTCGAGATGTAATTTTGAAATTTTATTATAATAATAATAATCATTTAATTTTAAGGTTACGGTCAATCCAGACACCAAATTGGTGTATGAGACCCTTTTTTTGTGGGACAAGGGACCCTATCCACGCAACCATTTGACTATTAAAGTCTACGAAGGTACACATACCCTATCCCCCTCTCTAGTTGCAATGTTTCAGTCAGGAATCTTACATGAGCATTTTAATTTATCTTAGCAACATGTGGATGTCATTAAAATTTAAATTGTGGTGTGTTAAAATTGTTTTTATTGTAAAAAATATTTTTATAAAATATAATAAGTTTTATAAGATATGTTGAATGGAAAAAATATATATAATAAGATTTTTTTGGAAAAATATTTAAAAAAAAAACTCAAACATTTTTCCTATTTTAAAGAGATAATACTTATGAACTACGTTTAAAATTATTATAATAATATATTTATTATGAACTAGACATTTATAAAATCTTCGAGTATTTTTACAATTTAAATTTTATTTCTCTCTAGATCGTATTTACATCTTGACATTTCCAACCAAATAGTAACTTTTGACCTTTTAAATTACCATAAACCCAACTCTGATCATAGACCTTTAATCCTAACTCTAAACTTTGTCTTGCATAGGAGCGCCATTGAAGAGAATTCTAATAATCAAAGACAACTGCTCTTTGACAAAAGTAAGGTTGACCTTTTCTTAAAGGATTTAAATAGTGAATTACATCTCCTAACTTATAAGGACAACATTAAAGACCTCTATCATAATTTTACAACTACCCTTTCCACTTCTATTAACAAGTTCTCTTTCGAGGTGTCTTGTAAAAAGAATTATAGAACAACCAACCATTGGTATGATAAATAATGTAAGATTTCTAGGAAAGCCATTAGGGATGCTTCTAATGAATCCTTAAAACTTGATAAGATCAATAGGTACAAATCCCTAATTAAAAGGAAAAAAATGTACTATGTCAATAAAAGGAAAGCGCAGCTTTCACAACTATCTAAGCTTGATCCTAAGAAGTTCTGGAGGCAAATTCTAATCCTCAATACTAAAGAAAATAATATGATTACCTTAAGGGATTGTAATTCCTACCTTAAAAGTCTTTACGAGTTCCCTAATTCCATGAAAACCATTCCTATTTTCCCTACAGAGGATGAAGTTTTTTCTTTGAATGACATAGAGTTCGAAGTTAAGCAGTTTGCAAATGGGAAAGCTAAGGACATTGAAGGCTACCAAGATGAAATTTTTAAAATCAGAGGGCATATCATCATCCCTCGCATACATAAGCTCTTCAATTTAGCATTCAATCAAGGCTTACCTAAATTTTGGATGCAAATCCTCATTGTTCCTATCTTTAAAAATGAGAACAGAAACATTCCCTTTAATTATAGGACCATTATGATTAGCCCAATTTTTGCCAAGCTTTATGGAATTATTTTGAAAAAGAAGTTTAGCCTTTGGCTAGAAAGTCACAGTAAAAGAGCTAAAGGCGAGGTTGGGTTTAGGTGATAACATTCAACTATGAACCATCTTATTACCTTTAGGATCATTGTAGTGGAGTTCTGCAATACTAAAATCATTTTTATTTTATTTTTTTGACATTAGAGAAGATTTTGATATGATTCCGAGGAAAAACCTTTAGGATAGGCTGGAAGAGATAAAAGTGTCTTTCAAGTTGAGGGATACTACAATAAGATTGTATGAGAACATTATTGTCAAATTTAAGAACACTGAGGATTGGTCGAAAGAGATTAACTGCAATATTCAAGCAAGGTTATCCCTTGTCCCCTATCCTTTTTGGCATATACATTGACAAGTTAGAAGATTGCTTATAAGAAGCAAGTTGTGTCGACCCTACTCTCACCGGTATAGTCATCAATCTTCTTCTTTATGCCGATGATATCTTTCTTATGGTGAGGAGTCTCGACAATCTTGGAAAGAAACTAAGAATCCTCAAGGATTGTTGCTCCAATATGGGTTTGACTATTAATATTGACGAGACTAAGGTCATGATCATTAAATCCAATAAGATCACTTATGATACCTTCGAATATGANGATATTCACCACAAGCTCAACTAGAATTATAGCATTGAGAAAAGGATTATTGGGGGATGGAAAGCTTATTATGGGCTTGAAAACAATTGTTAATCAGTCGATCTTTGGATATGGGATAAGAAGAAACTCCTATTTGAGACTCTTGTTACACATGTTATTCTATATGGATGTGAAGTCTGGGGATGCAATAACTCTCGTGAATTCTGGAGAAAGATAGAGAAAATCCAAAAGAATTTTATAACCTGTAATCTCAAAATTAAAAGAAATATGCCTTATCACATCCTCCTCTTAGAGGCGGTCCTTCTCCCATTGAGAGCACGGCTATGACTAGATATTTAATGTATATGAACAATTTAAACAACATGGAAGACAGGAGGCTTCCTAAATTTGCTTCAAAATCTAGATGTAACCACCTTTGACTCAAGCGAGGATGGGATAATGATGCCTAATCTTGGCTAAGTCATTGGGGAATCATGGAAGAGACCATTTTGCATAATAAGGATACTATTAAAAATATCATTAAATCAAAATTTAAGGAGAAAATGTGGTGTGACAAAGAGTTAAAAAAAAATAAGCCTAATCTAGAAGATCAAAATTATCTCTTTGTTTTGACAAGTGTAAAGAAAAAAATAACCATTGCTAAGATAAGAACAAACTCTCATGAGCTCCATAGTGAAACTGGGCGTTGGTCAATTCCTAAAACATCGTGGGATGAAAGAGTGTGTTACCTTTGTGACACTAAGAAGGTTGAAGATGAAAAGAACTTTCTCTTAGATTGTCCAACCTATACCCAGATTAGATCTCAATTTCAAAATATTTGTCACACTACCAACCTTACTAACCTTTTAACTCAATAAAACTATGGTGATCTTGGAAATCTTCTCTTAACGTTTTTTTTATAACCCTAATTTGCACCACACATGCAAACCTGGCATCAGGCCATCTTACTTACTATTTTTACCAAGCCAATACATAACAGCTCTTCTTAAAAACATAATTTTTTAAGATGCACGCACCCTACACCACAACTGCCCGTGTATGTACACTAGTTTCACCTCTACTGCCCACGTACGTACACTAGTTTCACCATTACAGCTCGCGTATACCCACAAAAGTTGCAAGGGATTCGATGAGATTACAGACTATTGGGTAGTTTCCCAACCAACTGACCGCCTATAGCCCGTCACCCAACCGAATAACCATATTTTTGTCATATAAAAAGAGGTGTTGGGGTCTCATTCCAAAGAGAAACATAGCTACATTGAAACTCTGCCCATTTCATTTTCCCCCCTTGCCCCAAGAACTTGCAGCCACATTGTGATTTTTAAGACAGAATTCCCTATCCTTGTCCTTTTTCCTCATCCATAAACCTATGCTCATTCTCTAGAGAGAAGTGTGAGAGAAGAAGGATACATGGAAGCAATTGGAGCTTGGTGAAGAGGAGCCCAGGATCGGGTTCGAGGAGTAGTCATCGATCTCATTTTGTAAGTAACTCTGTGAGATTAATATAAAGAAGTACTTTTTCCGTCCCGCCATATGATGTGTTAAATCTTCATGTTTGATTTACATTTTGTTATGACATCTAACCTACTAATTCATATATAGAATGCATGTTCGTAGTTTCTTGTTTATCTTTTGGTTAAAGAAAGTCAGCCTTGGGAGAATATTTTCATTCGAGAAGCGACCGAACGCATTGGGATCGACACCGGACGCGGATTTTAAGGTAAGATTATCGGATCCCTATACTTTGTAATTTATGCATGGATGTGGGATGTTTTCGGGATAGTTTTTAAAAGTAGGAGACTTTAGATGGTTATCTCTGCCTGCACTTTAGAACCCTAGTGTAGTCTGTAGGGGGGTTTTCCCACTATAGCGAAATTGGCAATCGTACTGGGGAGCCTCTAGGGTTTTTAGGGGATTTTTTTGGGTGTCTTAATTGGTTTAATTACCTCTTTGAGTTCTCTATAAATTACTGAGTCTTTAAGGGATTCTGGTCTTCCATACCAGTACTCCCTTCTTTGTCAGATTTGCCTGTTGGTTTTATTTTTTGAGGAGTTACAGAGGTGTACGCGGCCTGCAGTGGGTATGCCTGCGTACATACGCGCCCTACCTTTGGACAGACCATGTACATACGCATGTTTCTTAAGTGTCAGTTGCATGCTTGTGTCAGGAAACATTTTTCTCAAGAAGAGGCAATCATCCTCTTCCCTGATTGAAGTCTGAATTATCAAGGGTTTCTTGATTTAGTCCTAGTCTTTGTAGTTACAGTCTTTGAGCCTAAGTTTGGCATCAGTTTCTTGATCTTTTAATGATTGCTTGTGTTTTCATTGAAGGGTTTTTCTGATGAGTCTATGAGTCTTTTATGTTTTAGACTTTGTGGTTCTTTCAATGACTCCCTGTGATCCGTAGTAGACCTGAAGTTGGTTTCTTGGGTCTTGTCTTGTCTTTACTTTTCCTTTTTGCTTGCTTTAGAAGAAAAGAAAAGAATTCATTCTCAAGTTTCTTATTTTGAAGCATATAAAAAAAAAAAGATTTTAGTTAATTGTTTGGTTAAGTAGTTAGGTTAGTTGTCTTTACTTGTCAGGAAGAAGAGTGCTTTCTTAAGTTCTTTACTAAATACTTCGGACGTTAAGTAGCTTGTAGTCAAGAAAAATTCAGTTTTGAGTTTTTTCTTTTAAAAGATCTTAGAAAGAAAAGTTAGTTAGAAAAGTTGGTTAAAGAGTTTTCAATTTGCAAAACTTTGTTTGTTGAAGAAGTAATTTTGTTTCCAGCATTTGTTCTTCTCTTTCGTCTTTTTACAAACACCATCAGTTTCATTTTCATTCCTTTGACTTAAGATAAAACACTTAAAATTAATGCTTAATTAAAATTAATCAGACTTTCACATTTGTAGAGTCCATCAACTAGATTAGGCTAGAGCCTTGATTTAGGTTGGAGAGGAAACTATTCAAGGCTATAAAACAAGCATAGGAGTCTGTGCTAGGGAATGAAAAAGTCCAATAACGTGGAAATTATCCGGGACCCCCCTCTAACACAGGGGTTAAACATGAGGTCATGTGCGGAAAGGTAGCAGAGATAACCCCTCCAAAGCCGGACCAATCGTAGCGGAGGAACGCATATAGAGGACTTATCTTGGGATTACGTTGATCGCATTTGCCACGGTGCTTCGTGGGTCTCGAATTCATTCATGGTCCTCAGTCATCTTCCAGAACACTTACTTTCGATACGCTCGATAGGTTTCAGGCTTGATACCCTGCTCATTGTGGTCCACCCCACTATCAACTGTACCCTCCTGGTAGTTGTTCACGAGTTGGAAACCTAGTTGCCTTTGATTTTAGGGACTTACACAGGTGACTGCGGGGGTATACTGTGGTACCTAGGGCAGACATCAGGCCACGCTTTACAGATTATACCCAAAGGGTGCTTCTGTGTTCAAGTTGCACTTGCACCAGTAAGTTTCTCTAGTGCTGGTTGTTGTAACTGTTATTCCAACTAGCAATAGTGGTTTGCTTGCTGCATCTCATAAGAACTTTTTCTAGTGCGTGTTTTGGTCTTCAACGTTAGAAAGCCTTAGTGTGTCATTGATCTTCTCACATAGTGGAAGATCAAGAGCTCTGCCAGTCACGAAGGATTTTGGGCCTGCGTCGGTTAACTTGGAGCCACCACCACCACCGCGAAGGCGAAGACTTAACCAGGAAGGGTCATTTGAGGTGACCGGGCCACTAGAAATTGTACCCAAGACATCTCTGAGAGGAGAACATTCATTTTCGGAGGGATCGACTATTTCTGAACTTGAAGCAGAATCTCTCGGTCTATATAACTCTTTGATCACCGACTTGTTGGCGCCACTTATGATACAGCTTTCCCCTCCAAGGGTAATGCATCACGAGCGTCAGATAATTCTGTAAGCAACAATGGAAGAAAATGTTTCTACTTCATCAGGGAGTCCTCATACTCCCTATATGGCTTCCACAACTGGGGGTGTTCTGCCTCCTAAATCACCTTTGCAGGTCCGGGCCACTATGATCTTGACCGCCTCTACCTCGGGCAGTGGTCTGATTCTATCCATGGCAACGATCACTGCACCATTTATTAAGAGTGCAATGGGCCCTCTGTTTTCATACAAGATGCCCAACTTTAACATGAACTCGATCCTCTCCTACTCCACCCTACATAATTTGGGTCTAGGGGCAGGGAGCTCTAACACTCCTCTACAAGGGTCCATGGGGGGAACTTCATCCCCCTATAACACTTTCCCTTATGGTGGGAGGGTCATATACCTTCGTCGTCCCCCTCGCTTGGTGGTGCTTCTTAGCAGCCTGCCTAGCCAAACATGAATTACAACTCATTTGGAGAATATAGTCAAGGAACTTATTATAGTATCACATCGGTGGGTTCTTTTTCATTCTCTTTGTTCCATGCGTTTGGTAACAACGCATTCTCGTCAGTTGTCATCTCGGCTAGGGGAAACCCTGGTTTTGGATCACAATATCCTGCGCAGTGTACTATTCCTGCACAGGGGGCACACACTTCTCAAGGACCTTGGAATCCATGGTAGGGATCAGTTCCCTCATCATGGATGTTGACCAGGGGAAACCCCTTCCATCGTCAATGGAACCCCATGCAAGGCTATATACCTATGCCCATAGGATTGGCAGGGGGAAACCCTTTCCAGAACCTTTGGAACACAACGTAGGGAGAAATCCCTTCTCAGCTTCCAACGTCTTATTATGGGAGTCAGTTGATGACGTCTCAACCAGTGCAACATCTGAATGCTAGCCTAGGCCATGGTTTTTACCAGAACCCGTGCCAGCAACCTAACTTTTCTTGGAAACCTGGTGCCAGCCAAATCCCCGGATCCTATCCTCATGTACATACTCAACAACCTAAGTTATTTTTTCTGTCAACTTTACATTTTCCAGACTTGTCAAGATTATTGAATGACCCAATCTGTCACGATCCACGTTGGCCTGCTATGCCGACCAAGTTTCCCTCGAACATTCCAAAGTTCGAAGGTAAGCCTAACAAATATCCAGGCGATCATGTGACCACATTTCACCTATGTTTCTCGTCCAACTCTTTGAGATACGACTCTGTCCATTTGCGTCTGTTTCAATGCACTCTTATCGAGAGTGTCGTGAAATGGTACATCGAGCTCGACCGCTCAAGATACTCTACTTTTGGCGAATTGGCAATGGTTTTCTTAAACCATTTTCAATTACCTATGAGATATGATGTCGCCACAGAACTGTTGGTCAACTTTGAGCAGACAAAGGCTGACCATATCTCTGATCACATCCGAGACTGGCAACACTGGAAGAGTTTGATTAAAGTACCAGTTCCACCAGCATTTCTGCTGGAATGGTTCTTTAAGTATTTAGTACCCCAGCTATCCAAGGATGTAGCAACGTCGGGGGTCTTTTCGGAGGAATAAGTGATAATGAGAGCTCAACAGCTAGAGATGATTTACTCTCGGTCTGGTTTGCTTTATGAAGTTTTTCCAGATGTGCCATGGTTTATTCTTGATAAGACCAAACACAAGTCTGGACCACATGTTGACGGAATTGTTGGTTTAGCACAAGAAAATTCCACTAAAACACTATCAAACCAATTGCAACAATTGTCGATACAGCATACAATGGCTAGCCCAACTCCTAGTTCAGTTTCTCCCCCTGCTCAGACGTCCAATGTACACAATGTGCAATCGACAAACCCAAAGGCCAACCAGTAGGTCGAAGGGAATAAAAAACAATGAAAGAAGGGTAAAGGGGATAAGAAACTCACCAATAATGTTGGCAGGGGAAACACATAGAAAAAGAAGTTGAAGTATCCATGCAACCTCTATGCGGAAGACCACCCAACTCACCTATGCCCTCAACTTGTGGAGGCCCAAAATTTATTGGTGCAATAGCAGCCTGTAGTGTTAATGAACCCATTTCCTCATGGGAAAAATTTAACTCAAGCCTCTGCGAACGTGGATGGGGGCATTCAGGGACCCCCTTCGTCATCCAGCAATCCCTCGACCTCGAATATCTATATGTTGAAAGGTGAAGCTTGCATAGCTACTAGGGCACATGATTACGGAATGTCAAGCACTGTCGAAAAGGGTAAAGAAGTTGAAAACTCATATGTTCCTCTCCAGATCGAGAGAACGATGGGTGAAACAATGACATGCATCCTGAAAGGGGCGTTCAAGAAGGCTTCACATAATCCAAACGTGAGGGCCTCCCAAAACTACTTTGTGGTGGAGGATTTGTCACAAACCCCTTGCGCGATGTCTGCTTTGGAGTTCCTCCAAAGTTTCCCTTCACTAAGAAAGGCTTTGCTAGCTGCCTTAGGATCCACTGAGACATGTAATCCAGGAACTATCATGCTTGATAAAACCGACTTGAAGCCTCATCTCCCATACCACGTCACATTTCAGATAGTAGTGGCTCACCCCACAAAATCGTCTCCCCAGAATATTTTTCGTACAGTGGTTGATGAGGGTGCCTTGACATGTGTGATGTCGTTGGCATGTTGTAAGGCCATTGGCCAACCCATTCTATCTCCTTCACCTACTCATCTTACGTATTTTGACGGTCGTTCTTTCAGACCACATGGAATCCTTCCTTCTTTCCTTGTGCAGTTAGGAGGGAAGACCGTGTGCGTCGAAGTTGAAGTGGTCGATGCGCCTCTCGATTACAACCTCATGTTAGGAAGGATTTGGACATATTCCATGCATGCAGTGGTTGCCACAGTTTTTTGGGTCTTGTTGTTCCCACATGAGGGTCGAATCGTGACCATTGATCAATTGTCCTTCTCCATACCTAACCCTTCATCGAGGGCATCCATGGTCTCGATGATCGATAATCCACAGCTCGGCGTTGTCAACGTGGGGGTTGGTTTGTTCCCACCTCTCATGGGTACTTTCAATTACCCGCCTCCTTCCGGCGATGTCAAAATGATATCGGTTGTCCCCGACCAGCCTAAGGCTAAAATATTTTCAGTTTCATCGTTTCGCACGACTTACTTTAATGATTTGTGGATTCTTCCTTCCCCATGGAAGGGACAGTGCACCATAGCATGTCCATGCCCTTGTCTTTGGCAGAAGTTGCATACTCTATAGTCCAGCAATCTTCCGTTGACCCTGATCTGACTCCCGCACAGGAGTTAGATCCAGTTCTAGAGCCTGCCTGGGCTCAAGGTTCCCTTGCCACTACCGATTCTTTAGACTTGGTATTTCCCTCTGATGAGGCAATTTTAGAGGCATTGACTGGTCCGGACAGACCTTGGGATGATCTCCATCACAGATCATATTTCCTCCCAGAGTTAGGAAGAATACAGGCAGGAGAAATTGTGTTGACTATGACTGGAGATAGGTCTCGTCCTATCAATCCTTTGGCTACACATGCAGTTTATGCCGAGGGTAATATGGAAACCATCACTAAAATGATACCTATAAATATCTCCATAAACCCTGGTGTCGTGGAGAATGTCTTCGTCGGAGCGAATTGTTCCCCCAAAGAGATTCAGATCTATACATATTTATTTAAATAATTTCGCGATGTTTTTTCCTGGTCTTACGAGGAAATGTCTGGCATTGATCCAAGAATCGTCGAACATGAGATTACAACTTACCCTAACACCAAGTCGGTCCGGCAGAAGCTTCGTCTAGTTAATTCTCGGAAAGCAGCAGTTATTAAGGCTGAAGTAGAGAAACTACTCAAAGATGGTTTCATCTACCCCGTCCAATTGACTCAATGGGTATCGAATCTCGTTCTAGTAAAAAAAAAGCAAGGAACAATTCACGTATGTACGGACTTCCATGATTTGAATAAGGCATGTCCAAAGGATAATTTCCCCACCCCATTCATTGATCATATCGTCGATGAATGTGCGGGCTGTGAGGTATATTATTTCATGGATGGTTTCTCGAGATACAATCAGATACAGATTAAGCGCGAGGACCAGCATAAAACAGCTTTTATCTATCCATGGGGTACATTTGCTTACCAGAAGATGCCTTTTGGCCTAAAGAATGCTGGAGCCACTTTTCAGCAGGCCATGTCTTTTGCTTTCCACGATCTCAAACACCTATTCGAGGCTTATCTCGATGATTTAGCATCACAATCTCATAAGACAGTTGATCATCCCACACACCTCCGACTTATCTTTGAGCAATGTCGCTACAATCAGATTCACTTGAATCCAAACAATTGCAGTTTTTGTGTGACGTCGGGTCATCTTTTAAGTTTCATAGTGTTGAAAACGGGGATCATGGTCAATCCTCTAAAGGTTGAGGCAATAGTTCAATTTCCTCCCCCGTGCACAGTCCCTCAGCTTCAGAGTTTACAGGGAAAAGCCAATTTTCTTCGACGTTTTATCGCAAACTATGCCGAGATCACAAAAGGGTTTATGCGTTTACTGAAGAAGGGAGTTCATTTTCATTGGGACGAATCCTCTCAGCGCTCTTTCGAATCATTGAAACATGCCCTCACATATTCCCCTCTACTTCGGCCACCCAATTATAATAAATATTTCTTATTGTATTTGGTCACGGCAGAGTCAACCATCGGTATGGTATTGGTTCATGAGGATGATTTGCTTGAAGAACATGTCATTTATTACCTAAGCCGAGGCCTGTTTGGACCAGAACTCAACTACTCACATGTTGAAAAACTTGCGTTGGCAGCAGTACATGCTGTCCAACGGTTATGTCACTATATCTTGTTTCGCAAGACCGTCGTCATTGTTGTTGTGAATCTGTTCCAATACGTGTTGACACAACGTGTAATCAGAGGAAATATCAATAGATGGATCGTTATACTCAAGTAATTTGACTTGGATTTTGTTTCTATGAAATCTAAAAAGTCGTTGGTCTTTGCAGAACTTATATCGGAACTTTCGGTTGAGTTAGGTGATGTTACGCCCGAAGAATCACCGACTAAAGGAGATCTTTTTATGATTTCATCTTCAGACCCCTGGTATGGAGATATACTAGTCTATCTCCAAAATTTGAAGTGCCACACCTCTGCTTCTCATGATGAGCGTCAACGAATACGCCATCAGGCAAGAAATTATCTCATACTCGAAGACACTTTGTATTGTCGAGGTGTAGATTGCATCCTTCATCGGTGCCTTACTCATGAAGAAGCAGAACTCATGCTTAATGACTACCACACTGGAGCATGTGGTGGTCATTTGTCTGGGTTGGCAACAGCCCAAAATATTCTACGAGTCGGTTACTATTGGTCGACGTTAATCAAAGATTGTGTTGAATCGTTCAAGAAGTGCCACCCGTGTTAGATCTTCTCACGAAAGATGAGGGAACATCTTGCTCCCATGTTTCCCATCATCATAGTTGGCCCCTTCGCCAAGTGGGGGATTGATTATACTACATGCCACCCCCCTTCATCCAGGGGGAACTGTTATACCATCGTAGCAGTAGACTACTTCACCAAGTGGGTCGAAGCTATGCCGACATTCAAAGATGATGGAGATACATCAGCTTTCTTCTTGTTTAATCAGATAATAGCAAGGTTCGGCATCTCGAAGGAGATTTTCACTGACCATGGCAGTCACTTTCAGAATAAAATGATGTCTAAGTTAAATTCAAAGCTAGGGTTGAGACAAGAACACTCATCACCTTATTACCCACAAGCGAATGGTCAAGTGGAAGCTGTGAATAAGTCACTCAAGACCATTCTACAGCAAACGATCAATACGACCAAGTCAAATTGGCATTTAAAGTTATACTCGGCATTATGGGCCTACCGAACGTCTGTAAATACTGCCACTAGTTTTTCACCTTTTCAACTTGTTTACAGGTTGGAAGCAGTCTTGCCTATAGAATTCCAGATCCCATCTCTTAAGTTGGCAGTAAATTTATTGCCAGACACTTCACCGCTTGAGGAACGCTTATTATATCTTGAGCATCTCGATGAGAAACGACGCGATGCAGCCTTGGATAATGAGGCTCACAAGCAAAAATTCAAGTGTCAGTATGATCGGTCCGTTCATCCTCGGATTTTCTCTGAAGGAGAACTTGTTCTGGTCTATGACCAAGATAAGGATCCCCTAGGGGCAAGAAAGTTCAAACCCATGTGGTTCAGACCATTCAACGTGAAGGAGGTATTAAATAAGGGTGCTTATCGTCTAGTTGACTTCAAAGGGAAAGCTTTAGTGAAGCCTTTAAAAGGTCTCTACCTCAAGAAGTATTACTCGTAGGTGGGTATCCTTGGGTGAATTCTTGTATATATGTATAGTTCTTATACATTTTAGTTTTTTGTCTTTTTGTTTTATGGACGTGTCATTTTTTATGTCAACTTTTTCACTGTGGTAGATGTCAAGTGAATCAGACGTTTTCGTTGGATTCGCGGACAGTGATAGCCGGCACACTTGGAGGCTTGCTTCTGTAGCTTGGGTGATATTCACACCTCAAGGCCAGTTGTTATCTTCTGGAGGTATCTGTTTAGGTGACACCACAAACAATGTTGTTGAATACAGTGCAGTAATAGAGTTGCTTCATGAGGCCTTGTCGCATGGTATCTCTTACCTCTGGGTCTACTTAGATGCACAATTGGTTGTATCCCATTTAAATGGGGTTTACTGCATTTATGATCCTACTCTACATCAACGATTCCTTAGGGTATGTCTCTTAGAATGTTGTTTTGATTACATTACATATATCCATGTTCCTAGGAGATTGAATCAAATGACAGATACTCTAGCTAATCAAGTATTAGATTGGCATATTACACACACGTAAGAAAAAGCACACACATACACATGTAATACATTTGTAAATAAATGTAACCCATAAGACAAAAATATGTACATATAT
>JASDQU010307328.1:79304-116581 GCA_032191745.1 Picea mariana | reverse complement strand
GAGGCCTATTGACCCTACCATAGTGGAATACAATGTTTTCCAAACGCCGAAATAGCTGGACACAGGTTCGTGGCACCCCAACAACATGAGTCTGCATAGATGGTGGGAGATCCTCGATCTCGACCATGGGCACAGTACGGGTGAGTGTGGTCAAGTTTTGCTCCACTTGTCCCAAAACTCTCTCAGCCTCTCCGGCTGGAGGTACCCCCGCTGCTTCTACTGATCTGGCGGCCGCTGCTAGTAATGCCTCTGGTCGTGGACGAGGCCTGCTCCGTGAAAAATCAGCTGGATGCACTGGTCCCACATCTGTACATAAGAGATACAAAGTTGTCAAGTACTCTAGTATACTTAAAAATGGTATATATAAAAAGAAACTAAAAAATTAAAAACTTTTAAAAGAAAACGTACCTAACTCTCCTCGCTCTGCTCCGAGACGTACAGGCATGTCAGGATCCCTGGAGAAGTTGATCCCGACATAAGGGTAGTCCTCTATAGCTAGAATCAGTCGAGACCACCAGTCAAAAAAATTATCATCGAAGGCCTCAATGGTCCTCCCTCCCCTCTGTCATGGCAGCAATGCTGCCCATATGCACATTGCTGGGAAGGAGGCCACGTGCCCCCATACTGTCTCTCATGGACTAAGACTGGGTACCCTCTCGAAGAAGAAAGAGCACAGAATAGTCTCAAACCCTAAGTTCTTGGTGTTTCGTCTACGACACTCTATGAGTTGTCTCTTCATGCACTCTAGCATGGTTGTACTCCAATCGAACACTCATGCATTGAAGCATTGTACTGCACAATGCATATGTTCTTGGGAGGCCTGATGTAAAGCCGTGAATTCAATGATCTGCCCAATAAGTAAAACTATCAGTTTTAGTGATAGGTTGGTGATTTTGTGGAACGATACCTGGGAACACACTTTATATGTTCTGGCCTCGCAATGTTGTTCAATCAACTCGGCAATGTTGTGAGGCCCAGAGGGAAAAGCATGAAGGTTGACTGGTTCCCCTCTTCTCGAGAGGCCAGACAGAAAATAGATATCTTCAGTCATTGGAGTCAACAACTATCCCTCGAGCATAAATGCCTCTGCATCTGGGTGCCAGTAATCCACTAAGGTGTTCAACAGCCTGGGTTGTGCCCTCATGAGTGGACACCAGAATAATTTCCATAACCCGCATTTTTTAATGCGGCGACAGCAATAGGGTCTTCCTCGACCAGTGCATCAATGTCTTCATGCTCCCTCTCTCTCCAATGGACATACATTCTGAAAAAATTTCAAGTTCAAAGAGGAGTCAAATAATGCATTTTCAATTTTTTTCATATGTTAGAGGGTGTACGCGGGTTGTACTAGTCACAGTCGTGTATGTACATGGGCAGATTATTCTCTGCCCGCGTGCACACGTGGTCTGTGCTTAGACAACCCACATACACGCAGGGTTGACATTTTTAAAAGGTGTGCTCCCCCAAAAAAACAAAAAGAAATGCAAAAAGAAAGAATGGAAATGCAAGAGGAGCTAGTTTGTACTTACTTTGTCCAAGCGGAAGTTTGTTTCGTCTACTGAAGCTCCCAGAATCAACTTCTTTCACAAAGGGGTGTTTTCAGATTTTTGGTCAATTCTCAATTTGCAATGGTGATAATGAGTTGCCAGCTTCTATTTAAAGACTTTTTTTTCCCTTTTTGTCATGTTTTTGACCCCTGTTGTCATTTTTTCTAGCTTGAAAATCATGTAACGTGGTTCTTGAGTTTCTCATTGGATGTTACAATACACTTTACCTTTGGTTCGGAAAAAAATTTGGGAGTTGGGGCACTTTTAAGGTCCTTCGATGAAAAGTCATTTTTCCAACTTTGTGCATTTTCCACCTCCACTTGTTGCACCTCATTGTCTTTTTCGCTTTACCATAGGATCGACCCCACCGAATTACGACAGGGAACCGTCATTGTTTCTCTAGAGTTGTCGTAATTTAGTGGTATATCCTACCCTCACATGGATTCCCTAGGTATATCCTGGTTGCATTTTGGTGTCCATGTCGTCACTAATGACTATAGGCTCGGAGTCCTTTTAGTCTTGTCTTGATTACAAGTTTGAGCCTTTACATGTTTGATATATTATCACTCTTGGCCTCACCCTCGGGACTCCAAAAAAACAAACGGGTCTTCTTTTAATCCCTTTTCAGACCCTCTAAACATGAAAAGATTGTCGAGTGATCTTGTTGCCCTTCACGCTTGCCAAACTAAAATTTGAAGGCACATTTGTCTGGCGGTATTTTACCCCTTTTCGGTCTGGATGGTCAATTGAACGAACAAAGGTATACTCTAGGAACTTCGGTTCGCTAGAATATTATTCTCAGGTATAATTTTAATCCTTTTTCGGGCCTAAGGGACTAAATTTACGAAAAAGGAACCCCCACGGAGTCCATAGTTAAGCTCTTTTCAGACTCCCTAAAATTGAAAAGATCGTAGAGTGAGCTTGTTTCTTCACACTCATTAAACCGATCCAAAAGAACATCCATTACAGAGTCCATAGTTAAGCTCTTTTCAGACTCCTTAAAATTGAAAAGATCGTCGAGTGACCTTGTTCTTTCACACTCGTTAATTGGATCAAAAAAACATCTACTGGCATGAGTTTACCCCTTTTTCTGGCCTGTAGATTAAGGAGGAAAAAGGTACACCTCGGGAGATTCGTCTCACCGGGAGAGTTCTCCTAAGTAAATTTCACCTTTTTCGGGCTAAGGAGACTAAATCTAGAAAAAGGCAGCGAGTCCATTGTTAAGCTCTTTTCAGACTCTTTAAAATTGAAAATATTGTTGAGTGATCTTGTATTTATCACACTCGTTAAAATGGTTTTGAATAGACGTCTTTTCGGTGCTAATTATTCATTTTTCGAGTCGACTAGACTATTTTCGAAAAAGGTACCCCAGTGGAGTCTTCTTTTGCGCTTTTTCAGACTCTCTAAAAATGGAAAACCACTGAGCTTACCTTCTCTGGGCTCGTTTAAAATTACATTGAAGGACGTTATCATTGTGTCCTATCAATCTCATTTGCATTCCTGTGTCTTTGGCCTAATGTCGGCTCCATGTTGCTCTCAACTGAACCTTTGAAGCATTCCTTATACGCAAGCCTTATAGCACTTTGCCTCTGTGTCTTGACACCTTGAGCCATGGAGGAATTTTTTCGAGTGTCCTTTCCCTGCACATGTCTCCTTACTCTGATCATTAGTGTGTTCCTTGTGCTTGGAACTAGTAGGCTTGTGACACCCGTTCCTCCTTTGTAATGTAGCATTCTTTTATTCTTTTTCAAGCTCTTCAAAATATTTAAAAAGACAAAAAAAATCAAATATACCCCAAAAAGAGGATGGGAATAGTATTTTCTTTTTTTGGCAGCACAATGAGTCGCCCTTGGACAAATCACATCCTTTCGTTTGTTGTCAATCATTGGGATTTAATATGACCTTAGGAAGTTGTTCTCGTAACATAGAGTTTTGTCCTCCTCCGTTTGGTTATTCTTCCAAACATATGGAGAGTTTGTGTTGCCTCCTGCATCGTGAACTTATGTCAATGTCATGTTTCCTGAGTCTGATCATCAGTCGTGCTATTGTCCAAGGGAATTTTTACCCAACTTGATTCGGCCTTTCTGCATTTTTTCTCTTGACCTCATGCACGACCATCCCTAAAGTCCAATCAAGTCCTTGTTCGAAATCAATGAATTTCTTTGCCTGGTCACCGAGATCCTCTTGTCTGTTCCCTGACGGGTCGTCGAAGACCTCTAGGTTGTGAAGTTGTACACTCATATTGCACTCCTACCCGAGTTTTGAAGATCTTGAAGTTGTTGCTCGAGCTATGAAGACCTCATCTCTAGCCATCAGGCATCGTTGGGTTCTTGAAGATGGATACTATACATGTATATATTTGATTTTGAGATGTAGATCCATTGTGTATTTCTCACGGCTACACTTTATATAGTTACATGACATTGATCTGCGGTGTATTTTATTGGAAGCCATGATTTATTTCATCCTGAGCATGGGTATGCTCGCCTCGGTGAGACAATTGTTATTTTGTGGATGGCATCTCCCGAACTCTAGTCCCGGGCTCACTCGCTTCGTATGTTGGTAAAGATTTGTAATGTATTTAGGCCATCAGATTCTCTTCTGACCTCACACATTAGGGGGCATCTGTTATAACCCTAATTTACACCACACATGTAGACCTGGCATCAGGCCATCTTACTTACTATTTTTTCCAAGCCAATACAGAACAAATCTTCTTAAAAACACAATTTTTGAAGATGTATGTGCCCTGCACCACAACTTCCCGCGTATGTACGCTAGCTACACCTCTATTCCCCATGTGCATATGCTACCTGCGCCATTACAGCCCGCCTATACCCACAAAAGTTGCAAAAAATAAAAAGTTGCAAGGGATTCATTGAGATTATAGGCTATTGGGTAGCTTCCCAACCAATTGACTGCCTATAGCCCATCACCCAACTGAATAACCATATTTTTGTCATAGAAAAAGAGGTGTTGGGGTCTCATTCCAAGGATAAACATAGCTACAATGAAACTCTGCCCATTCCATTTTCCCCCCTTGCCCCAAGAATTTGCAGCCACATTGTGAGTTTTGAGCCAGAATTCCCTATCCTTGCCCTTTTTCCTCATCCATAAACATATGCCCATTCTCTAGAGAGAAGTGTGAGAGAAGAAGGATATGTGGAAGCAGTTGGAGCTTGGTGAAGAGGAGCCCAGGATCGGGTTCAAGGAGCAGTCGTCGATCTCATTTTGTAAGTAACTCTGTGAGATTAATATAAAGAAGTACTTTTTTCGTCCCGCCATATGATGTGTTCAATCTTCATGTTTGATTTACATTTTGTTATGACATCTAACCTACTAGTTCATATATAGAATGCATGTTCGTAGTTTCTTGTTTGTCTTTTGGTGAATGCAGTTCATCCTTGGGAGGAGATTTCCAGTCGAGAAGCCACTGAATGCATTGGGATCGACACCGAACGTGGAGTTTAAGGTAAGACTACCGGATCCCTATAGTTTGTACTTTATGCATGAATGTGGGGTGTTGTCGCGATAGTTGTTAAAAGTAGGAGGCTTTAGACGGTTAGCTCTTCCTACACTTTAGAACCCTAGTGTAGTCCGTAGGGAGGTTTTCCCACTATAGCAGTTTTTTTTTAGCAAAAAACAAAATTTTAAAGAATTGCAAGTAATCATTTAACCTCTTAAGGTCTGATAGACTAATTCATTTCGATCTTAGTGAACGTTAATCATCATCATCATGTTATATGGATATTATCAATCTTTATTTTAAATATAATTATATATTTGTCTTATGGGTAAATTTAATAAGATATGTTAAATATTTAATTTTTTGTATTTTATTATGTATTTATGCTTTATTTTATAAATCATATATAATAACTTTAATTTAAATTTTTCATTTTTATATTTTAATTGTTAAATATTAAGATTTTAGTTTGAATTGACAAATTATATGTCTTTCAAATATAGAGATTATTTTTAAAATTTTAAGATTAAATTGATATTGAAGTGATAAAATCTCATTTTTCATTAAAATTTTATTATAATTTCTTTTAATAAAGCTAATTATTTATTATATAACTTTTAGCCTATTTCATTTTATCATATGATCAATTTTTATTTTGAATTATAATCATTTTTTAATATGATGATATATTTTTTCATTTATATGACTTTTTAATAATATGTTACAAATTGATAAAATGAGTATTTTTTAATGGAAATTATTCTTTTTTTTTTAAATTAGAATAGAATTTGTATTCATTCAAAAAATAAATGATGACGATGATGATTAACGTCTACTGAGATCGAATTGATATGTCAAACCTTAAGAGGGTAAGGAATTACTTGTAATTCTTTAGAATTTTGGTTTTGTTCTCGAAGAGCATTAAGAGAAGCTTTCCAAGATCACCATAGTTTTGTTGAGTTAAAAGGTTAAGAAGGTTGGTAGTGTGACAAATATTTTGAAATTGAGATCTAATATGGGTACAGGCTGGACAATCTAAGAGAAATTGTTTTTCATCTTGAACCTTCTTATTGTCACCTTTCCCATGGAATTTTAGGAATTGACCAACGCCCAATTTCACTATGGAGCTCGTGAGAATTTCTCTTTATCTTAGAAATGTTTATTTTTTTCTTTACGCATGTCAAAAGAGAAAGATAATTTTGATCTTATAGATTATTACATCCTTATAATACCTTAATTTTATTTTTTCCTCTTTGTCACACCACATTTTCTCTTTAAATTTTGATTTAATGATATTTTTAATAGTATCCTTATTCTACAAAATGGTCTCTTCCATGACTCCCCAATGGCTTTGTGATGCAGGAGCATCATACCCTCCCAAGTCAAAGTGAACATTCTTGAACCTTCCAGAAGACCACGTGGCCATGAGGACGATATTTCCTCGAATTGATTGAGTCTGTTAGTTATTTGTTGTGATATTTCCTGATTTTGAGGGATTGTGAACAATCTTAGGAATTAGATTAGATCATTTCAATGATTTGATCCTTATTATGTTTATTTTTATAAATTGTAGCCTTCGGGCGTTTGTAAACGGAGGCCAGACACCATGTAAGAGCAATTCGAAAGGGCAGTTGGCCCATAGAGGCCATGTAATGTATAATCGACCTCGATGTCAATGTTAATGAGTGTATTTTTGTGTATATTTTTGTGTATCTTGAGTGTTATCTCTATGTGAGGAATACATGGGTTAATTTCATTGTTGTGTGCGCAACACTATTAAATCTATGATTGAATTATGTGTGAGTGAGAGACCTTGAATGAGTAGTTGTTGCAAGTTTGATGTGTAGTGTAAACAGGTCAGAATGGTGAAGAGACGCACAGTACAACGAGGAGAAAGATTGATCATCGATCACGGGATGGATCGATGGTGACCCTTTGAACTGATATCACGATACTGAGGGGGAGAGGAACATATCAATTGTGGAGGCAGATGGTCAGAGGATTGTCGGATCATTGACAATCAAAAAGCTCAGCGAGAGAGAGGTTCTGAAGAATGGTAAGGATTTGTTCAGAGTCTCCAGATACATGGTCTTGGAGATGGACATGTAATGGTGTTTGTTTGGGGAGTTTTCGGAGTAGTCTTAGTTTGTATCAATCAGAGTGTATATTCGGAGAAACTCATCCAGAAGAAGTCTGATAGAGAACTCTGCGAGAAAGAAAACTTTGGTAACCTGTAAGGAGTTTTAGACTCTGAAAGCCTAGTTCAAGGTTCCAGCCCGAGGTCATATGGAGATGGTCGATAGACGTGCGTGAGAGATGAAGTTCCTATGAACTTCACAGAGGCAAGTTTTGTGAAGGTGGCACTGAAGCTATGGAAATATCGAGATGTGATCCAGGAGATAGTTTGAGTATTGTTGTTATGGACGAGTTTAGTCTGTTATGTGGCCTAAATAACCCACAGGTCCGAGGATCAAACCTATCGAGTTCATGGATCTTCGGGACCCCAGTTTCTTCCTTCATCAAGTGGTATCAGAGCAGGGAAAGATGTCTCTGCGTGAAGTGGGTAGTTGCATAAGCCTAGAGCAGAGGAGTACTCAGAAAGTTCCAGAGGAGAGAACCTGTAATACCAAAAGGCCAAAGCTCAGCAAGAATCTTGGTGAGGTATTGGGTACTAGGTGCAGAGGTTTGCTTTAGAGGCTTGCTATAGAGGCTTGGTTGCAGTTCACTGTTGAGCATGAGAAGAAGATCAATGTTATGATGCATGAGGAAAAGGGAAGACCAGAGAGTGAAGATAGTGCAGCAATTGAAGGCACGTGATCAGAAGATCATGAAAATTTTCAACCCTGGGAGTCTAATGCAGGAGCATCGTACGCTCCCAAGTCAAAATAAACAATCTTGAACCTTCGATAAGACCACATGGCCATAAGGACAAGATTTCCTTGAATTGATTGAGTTTGTTAGTTATTTGTTGTGATATTTCCTGATTTTGAGGGATTGTGAATGATCTTAGGAATTAGATGGGATCCTTTCAGTGATCTGATCCTTATTATGATCATTCTTATAAATTATAGCCTTCGGGCTTTTGTAAACGGAGGCCAGACACCATGTAAGATCAAGTTGAAAGGCCAGTTGGCCCATAGAGACCATGTAATGTATAATTGAGCTCGATGTCAATGTTGATGAGTGTTATTTTGTGTATCTCTAGTGTTATCTCTGCGTGGGGAATATGTGGGTTAATTTCATTGTTGTGTGTGCAACACTGTTAAATCAATGATTGAGTTATGTGTGAGTGAGAGACCTTGAATGAGTAGTTGTTGCAGGTCTGATGTGTAGTGTAAACAGGTCAGAATAGTGAAGAGACGCACAGTACAGTGAGGAGAAAGATTGGTCGTCGATCACAGGATGGATCGATGGTGATCCTTTGAACTGATATCGCAAGACCAAGGGGGAGAGGAACAGATCAATTGTGGAGGTGGATGGTCCAAGGACTGTCAGATCATTGACAATCATAAAGCTTAGCGAGAGATAGGTTCGAAAGAATGGTAAGGATTTGTTCGGAGTCTCCAAATCGATGGTCCTAGAGACGAACATGTAGTGGCATTTGATTGGGGAGTTGTCAAAGTAGTCTTAGTCTGTATCCATCGAAGTGTGTATTCGGAGAAACTCATCCAAAAGAAGTCCGATAGAGAACTCCGAGAGAAAGAAAACTTTGATAACCTACAAGGAGTTTTAGACTCTGAAATCTTAGCTCGAGGTTCCAGCCTGAGGTCATATGGAGATGGTCGATAGACCTGCGCGAGAGATGAAGTCCTATGAACTTCACGGAGACGAGTTTTGTGAAGGTGGCACCAAAGCTATGGCGAGATCAAGATGTGATCCAGGAGATAGTTTGAGTATTGCTGCTACAGACGAGTTTAGTCCATTCTGTGGGCTAAATAACCCACAGGTCCAAGGATCAAACCTGTCGAGTTCATGGATCTTCGGGACCCCATTTTCTTCCTTCATCACTTAGCCAAGATTGGGCATCTTTATTCCATCCTCGCTTTACCTGAAGGTGGTTACGACTTGAAGCGTACAACAAATTACATAAGATAATTTTTATATTCTTTAGTATGAGAAGATAATTTTCTCATGAAACATCAAAAAGTTTCCAACAAATTACAAAAAAAATATTCTAAGTTGGCCTATAAGTGGCATGTTTCACATATACTCCTAAAAACTAAGAAATACATAATACTTAACAATGTACAAGAGCACTACCCTCGTCTTCTTGCCCCTTGTGAAATTTAGGGGAGCTTTGTCCTTCTATTTGCATAGAATCTCTCAGTTGATGGAGTGTCTCTTCCTCCTTATGTTAAACTTGAACAAAGTTCTCTTTTTTCTTATATTATAGAGCAAATATTCAAAACTTTTATCACTAATTTTTTTTAATATGGATTATTTATGGAAAAAAAATTAAATTCAAAATTATTTTGAGAGACCTTAATTCTATATAGTTTTTTCTTATAAAATGAGTGTGTCTTAATATTCTCCAATATTTTTGATAAGAGATTCCTCACTTTCCACCATACTCCATATTACATTTTTTCTATAGGATAGTTAATTATAATTAAAAATAATAATAATAACTATTTCATTTTTTTATGAACATAATGATTGTATTATTATTCTAAATACTATCAATTGGGTTTAATCAATTTTTTATGAATAAAGAAATTTCATATTTCATATTACATTTTTTTTATAGGATAGTTAATTATAATTAAAAATAATAATAATAATCACCTCCATTTTCTCATGAACATAATGATTGTATTATTATTCTAAATACTATATCAATTGAGTTTAACCAATTTTTCATAAACATAATGATTGTATTATTATTCTAAATACTATCAATTGGATTTAAATCTGTTGGTTGAGAGGAAAGATTGATATCCTCTCCACCAAGCACACTAAATTTACAACACTCCTCCCCACCAAACACACTAAATCTACATCAGTCACATTATAATAAGTAACATCCTTAAAATAAGAAAAATTTCTTCATTATTTTTTAAAAAATTATTTAAAAAACAAAATAATAATAAAATAAAAAATTTAAAGCTAGAAATAATTTGCTTCTATTAACTGAAAACATATCAGTACATAATTGTCTTCCGGATGCTCGAGTTGCCAACAAAGAAAACCTGCTCCGGCACCAGTATTTTAAGTGTCAAAATATGATTGACAGAATGGCCTGGGGACCTCCTCGGGAATTTGAGGGATCTCTTCCTCAACTATTACGTAGCCCCACCGTTCCTCTGCCTGGCGAACGTATGATGAAGTCCCCTCCACTTCACGAGGCTCCATGGCATGTTGATCCCCTCCCCTTTTTCTTAAAATTTTATTTAAAAAATTATATAAAAACATCAATAAAATCTTTTACATTTTCCTCATACTTTCTTATAAAGAAGTAGAACTTACCAAATATCAATGATGAAATATATAAATTAAAAACTACTTAACAGAAAGTCTCAATCTTATTTCCTCCTACCTACTTGGACTTAACTTTCTATTTATAATAGTGCTAAATCACAACTATTTGATATCCTTGTCACGTTATTGATAAAAATAAAAATAATTTGACAAGGATACTATACTTACTCTTACCCATACAACCGTGTCCCAAGAAGCCAAAGAAAGAATCATGCATCTCCCTTACACAAATTGTAAAACTGACGCAGTGAAGAGATACTGGATGCAATGATTTTTTTTCATACCCACCATTATCTCGCTTCATATAAACATTTAAAAAACTAAAGAAATTACAGTGATAAAACCACCGCTGCATATATTTCTGTCTTGGAATCTTTCATTTAATATTGCGTTTCTTACCTAATATTGAACGTGTCTGAAGCTTTTGCAACATATGGAACTTTCAGACACGACTCCAACAGAAGGCTATATACGTGTCCTTTGCTGTAACCACCTACTGCCACGGCTCACATATCAAACGACACAGAGCGCACAGAAAGAACCCACCCTCATGAATTTCCATAGCGAACACCATTCAGCTATTAACTTTCAATTAGAGCTTCATTTTCTTTCAGCACTGCTCTCGAAGATCTGAGTAATGCAGGAAAAAATGGTTGGGAACGGTCGCCTTATGCTGATTCTCTATTCATTTCTAGGGTTGCAATTATTTGCAGCTGAGGAATCTCATGGTCCATGGCAGAACAAAGCTTTGAAATACAGTCCCTTTGTGTTTCGTGACTTTCAGGAAGTCACCAGGACTGAAGCTGGCGAGATCAGATCGGTTCGAGTGAGAATTCAAGGAGAGGAAGAAGGATTTGAAAACTTGGGTCATATGGAACTGAGTTTCATGACATTGGACCCTCAATCCATGCTGCTTCCTATGTTTCTTGATGGAGACTTCCTTTTCTACGTTCATACAGGTAAAATAATCTGAATTCCAAGGACTTACAGTAGTAGCTTAAAACAGTATTATTAGGTCAATGCATTTGAATTCAACTGCTAAATTGGGTTTTGTATAACGGTTGTATTTTTCAAATTGAGCAGGAGAGGCAAGGATAGGATGGATGAGGAATAATCGTTTAGTTGAAAAAGATCTGAGTGTCGGAGACATATATAGAATCCCTGTTGGGTCTGTATTTCATGTTTTCAATACAGGCAAGGCGGAGAGGCTTCGGCTGATTGGTATTCTTGACAGAACTTCGGAGAGAAGAACTGGGCATATGATGGAACATGACCAATCCCAGGTTAAATTTATAAAAAAAAAAATTAAATTTTATGTGAATACGTAATTATGTATGAGTTTTTTATGTTTATGCTGATATTTGTTTTTACAATTCTAATCCACCGATTAGTGAAGATCTTCGCTAGCATAGTCTATATGCTAGGAAACGGTCTAATTTTCTAGTGAGTAGCAAACTTTAATCCAGCAGAGAGAAAATCAGAGTTCTCATCGATCAGAAATTTTGATGAATATTTTACTATCTAGGAAAAATCCCATCTGCCGTGTTTTACCATGTACGAACCAGAGTTCTCATGGATTGGAAAGTCTGACTGAATTTTTTACTATCTCGCTCAATTCCGAATTGGACATTGAACAAAACTTTATGTTCAGTACTCTACCATGCATGGATCCTGGATCAGAGTAGAAGTCTCCTCATGTCTGAAATAGTTCTTTGCCATCAGAGTTCTCATCGATCGAAAATTCTGATTGTATTTTTTACTATATCATCAATTCCGAATTGGCAATTGAGCAAAACTCTATGCTCAGTGTTCCACCGGGGATGGATCACTTCTCACATGTCTGAAATTTTTTCCATCGGAGATCGGAAATTCTGATAGAATTTTTTACTATCTCGGTCAAATCCGAATTAGGCATTGGGTAAAACCCTATGTCCAGTGTTCTACCGTGCATGGATCCTGGAGAATTCTCAGTCATGTCTGAAATTGTTTTTTCCATCAGAATTCTCATTGATGATCAGAAATTCTGATTGAATTTTAATTTTTGACTATCTCGGTCAATTCCGAATTGGGCATTGGACAAAACCCAATGTTCAGTTTTACCAAATTTGTGACAGGAAAGAGGATCCAAGGATCTGCTTCTTTCCATACAAGATTAACTTTAAAACTTAGGCATGGGTCTATCTATCTATCAAATCCCATCAAAACCCTTGTAACCTTTGCACCATTATAAGACTAGTTAATTACATGGAGGTTTGCGCTGGGTTAAGATTGATAAGCAAAGTTACATAGATTTCAATAGGAAAATTGATGAACGATGCTGTGTTTTGAAGAACATGCAGTTATTTATTCATTTTGATTTTGATTTTTGAGCAGATATTTTTCTTTGGAGGCGATTACTCTGTCCTCTCAGGATTCGACGAAGAAATTCTCCGAACAGCTTTCAAGGTGATATATATATAGTTCTAGTTTCTGTGAAGTTATACTTGAATCTTCATCACACAGTTAAGATTCAAGAATAGTTCATGCACGCAAAGTCAATCAAGGCATGTTGATATGATTTTTCACCTGACAGTGGGCTTTGGCAGGTCTCTAAGGAGGAGATGAGAGAGTTGCTCAGCAGGCAAAACTCAGGACCCATAGTTCATGTGACTGAGAGACACAGAATTAGCTCGGCCAGGGTCATGAGAAAGAGTTATACGATGCGTACAAAGAATGCCCTACAAGGCATCTTGAGGTGGAATAATAAAAACAGAAGGGATCCCTTTAATATACTGAAGAAGAAGCCCAGTTTTAGCAACAAATACGGGTGGACTGTTACAGTGGACTGGAAGGATTATCCACCATTAAAACACAGTGATATTGGGGTTTTCATGGTGAACTTGACCAAGGTAATAGATGTATTTTATAACGTCTCCTTAGCCATTATATTTGTTATTTATTTTTGGATATTTTATAAATGTTTTATTCATAAACTATGGCAGGGTTCAATGTTGATTCCTCACTGGAATCCTCGAGCTAGTGAGATTGGGGTTGTTACACAAGGAGTGGGGATAGTGCAAGTTGTGTATCCTAATAGTAGTCGTGTAGAGAGCTTGAGAGTTAGCAAGGGAGATGTATTTATGGTGCCTAGGTTTTATCCCATGGTTCAATTGGCACTTGGGAATGAGTCCTTTGAAGTTTTAGGGTTTAGTACTTATGGGGGAGATAACCAACCCCAATTCCTTGCAGGGGTTAATTCTGTGTTTAATGTGTTAGACTTGGAGAGTGTGGCATTGGGCTTTGGTGTCTCTAGCGATTATCTTGCAGATTTCTTGGCTACTCAGAAAGGCGCTGTCATTGTTTCATGTCATTCTTGTGCTCAAGAGGTGGAGGAGAAGATAGAGAGGGAGGGCGAGGAGGAGAGGAGGAAGAAAGAAGAGGAGGAGGAGAGGAGGAAGAAAGAAGAGGAGGAGAGGAAGAAAGAAGAGGAGGAGGAGGAGGAGAGGGAAAAGAGGAGGGAGGAGGAAGAAGAAGAAAGGAAGAGGAGGGAGGAAGAAGAAGAAGAAAGGAAGAGGAGGGAGGAGGAGGAAAAAGAAAAGGAGAGGGAGGAAGAGGAGAGGGAAAGAGAAGAAGAGAGGAGGGAGGAGGAAGGACAAAGGGAGAGAAAGGAGAGGGAAAAGGAAGAAGAAGAAGAAAGGAAGAGGAGGGAAGAGGAAAAAGAAAAGGAGAGGGAGGAGAGGGAAAGGAAGAAGAGGGAGGAGGAAGAAGAGAGGAGGGAGGAGGAAGAACAAAGGGAGAGGGAGGAAGAGGAGAGGGAAAGAGAAGAAGAGAGGAGGGAGGAGGAAGGACAAAGGGAGAGGGAGGAAGAGGAGAGGGAAAGGAAGAAGGGGGAGGAAGAAGAAAGAGAAAGAAAAGAAGAGGAGAGGGAAAGGAGGGAGGAAGAAGAGGAGAGGGAGGAGAGAGAAAGGAAAAAGAGGGAGGAAGAAGAGAAGAGAGAGGAGAGGGAAAGGAGAGAGGAAGAAGAAATAAGGGAGAGGGAGGAAGAAGAGAGAGAAAGAGGAGGAGGTGTAATGATATCAAGGTCAAGTACATAGATGTTTCAAGAAGATTGAATAGCTATACGCCCATCACAATTATCCCTAAGGTTTGCATGGCCATATCATTTGCTTAGTAAGGTCTCTTGTTCTAGTGGCAGCATTTCACTTATAGTGTCAACATCAACACCATTTCCACCAAAGTGTCGATAGCACCATTCACCATTGTCAACACCATTTCAAGTAGAGTGCCATTGTAATGTCAACACCATCACCACCACAATGTTAAGTACTAGCACCACTCTCAACACCATTTGAGTGCCATTGCAATGTCAACACCATCACCACCACAATGTTAAGTACTAGTGCCAACACCAACACCAGCATCCCATAGTGTGCATGTGAATGGTGGATGAGAGTTTCTATATTGAATTGGGTGATGTGTTTTTCAATTTGGAAAAGCAAACCTGATTACATTGTATACTTTTCTTTTGAAAATGATAAGTGAGCATATGAAGCCATTTTATCTTCTTTATTGCTGAAATGTTTTCAAATCTCGTAAGTTGTTTTTCCATAATAAATATAATTTATATCCTTCCCGGTCTAGACATTTAATTGAATAACAACAAAAGGGACTACGTTAACTTCATAATGTGGAGATAATTTGTTGATTTGCGAATAATGTGGAGATAATACTATGGGGTTTTAAGATATATGAGTTAAAAGAAAAAACAATTAATTCGTTTGATCAATATAACTCGTACTGATACTCACATTATTAGTCCTACAATTATCCAACTAGCTCATTATTAGTTCTACAAGTTTTAACCGGCTCATACAATTATCCAACTAGCTTTTAAGATTTTGTCCTAAGTTTTTAGTTTAACTAGCTTTTAAGATTTTGTCCTAAGTTTTTAGTTTGAGGCCTTATTTGGCCTCATATCGAGGCAATCGGGCTTCAAACTTAGGCAACTAGAGGGAAAATTAACCACTTAACCCAAAGTTTTAACCGGCTCATACAATTATCCAACTAGCTTTTAAGATTTTGTCCTATTTTTAGTTTAGGCCTTATTTGGCCTCATATCGAGGCAATCGGGCTTCAAACTTAGGCAAATAGAGGGAAAATTGAGGGCAAATTGGATATGTAGCAAGTAATTTGAATTAATGCTAAGTTTCACATTAGCATTAATTCAAAGCATTAAATGCTAAGATCTCATAAAACGTATTCCATTAGGAGCAGTCGCTTTGGTGCCTCTGTTGAGATGTCAATTGTCCCTTGCCCTTCACCTCCACCTGGTCACTTGCATGTAGCTTCACCTCCACCCGGTCACTTGCATGTAGCTTGCAAGCACTATAATTAATCATCTCTTCACCTCCACCTGATCACTTGCATGTCACTTGCATGTAGCTTCACCTCCACCTGGTCACTTGCATGTAGCTTGCAAGAACTATAATTAATCATCTTTACAGTGAATGTTGTTTCATCCCTGCTTTTCTTAGAAGTGCTCGTCTCTCGTAGTCCCATTGTTCTTGTCTCTCCCACTGATTCTGATTACTGAAGTTCTTGTCCCTCCCACTGGTTTTGCATCTTGTTCAAGCCACCTCTATTGTTGAAGACTCGACCCCTTGTCCTTTAGCGAGAATGCACACCCACCTCTATTGTTGAAACGTCTAGCCTTTTCCAAGATTTTTGTCAGCTATGTTGGTTGGTGGTCCTATTGACTGGTACGGATGGCTGGTTGGATGTGTTGTAAGAGATGGCATCGTTGGCCTGGATTGTTCAGACGGAATGCATGCCCACCTCTATTGTTTTGTTGAAGCCTCAATGCCCTTGTCCTTCAGCAAGAATGCACGGTTGGATGTGTTGTAGGAGATGGCATCCCTGGCCGGGATTGTTAAGACAGAATGCACATCCACCTCTATTGTTGAAGCCTCAACGCCCTTGTCCTTCAGCGAGAATGCATGGCCAGTGAGAATGCACGGCTAGATGTGTTGTAGGAGATGGCATCGTTGGTCAGGATTTCTAAGATGGAATGCATGCCCACCTCTATTGTTGAAGCCTCAACACCCTTGTCCTTCGGCGAGAATGCACACCCACCTCTACCATTGAAACGCCTATCCTTTTTTAGGATTTATGCAAGTTATCTGGCATTTGCTCTACAATTCTCCACAATCAATTTATATCCCTGTATCAACACATAATCATAGTAAGTCAATTTATTATGAAACACTCAATAAGTTCATCGTTCCATTCACAATATGACAAAATAAAAACATGAAATGACAATCTCGGTATGATTTTTATTATTTTTCCGATCTTAAAAATCTAAACGTAATCCGATGGAAGATTTGAAAAACATGAAATGACAATCTCGGTATGATTTTTATTATTTTTCTGATCTTAAAAATTTGAACGTAATCGAATGGAAGATTTGTATTTTTGGCCATGATCTGGATCTTAAGAATGATTTACTCCTACGCTTTCCTTCTTCAAATTCGAATGACCGACTTCTTCGCTTTCCTTCTTCAAACTGCATGACCATTTGGAACAAAGAAAGTGTTGAGGAATAATGGATATCAGTTGCAGGAATAAGCGACACCGTGATGTTCTCATTCCTTTTCTTTCACAAGGATACATCAATCCCATGATGCAGGTGGCCTTGAAGCTTGTGGACGAGGGATTCCTTATCAGTTTTTTGAACACAGACTACAACCACTCTCTCATAGCAGACGCTAACAAGACTAGTTTGAGTAACCACGTGATGATCCACTTTGTCGTCGTTCTCGATGGCCTTCCTTCCACTAATCACACTGACATTGCTAAGCTTTGTGATGTCACAGAAAACGTGATTGTCCCGTTTCTGGTCCATGCTTCAGCTGGTGTCTGAATTCACAATACTTCCAAAGCCTTTATTCCACTGGTGTCTGGATGCATGAAAGTGAAATGCTTATTTCAAGTATTGTCTACCAGGAACATGATTTCCATGTACTTCCCATGAAAAATCGGGGTATGACAGATGGAGGAAAGACTGGAATCGTCAAATGGACACGCGTCACTTGAGAAGGCTCCTGTCAATCTTGGTTTGTTTCCCTCTAATTGTATTGTAGTAGTTTACAATTGGTTTTATTTTAATGAATTTTCATTCATGCCTACCCAGGTCTAAGAGCATACGTGTTTTGACTGGAATCATCAGATGGACACGTGTCACTTGAGAAGGCTCTTGTCAATCTTGGTTTGTTTCCTTCTAATTGTATTGTAGTAGTTTACAATTGGTTTTATTTTAATGAATTTTCATTCGTGCCTACCTAGGTCTAAGATCATACGTGTTTTGTTTGTCCAGGTTAATGGTAAATCAACTAAACTGACTACACAAATAGAGATATCATTGTACAGTGCTCCCATTGTTGGTTTTCGTACACATCCTATGGATTATATTGAGCCAATTTATACTTGATGAGTTGTTCATCTTAGGCAATTTATATGTTTCCATCTATTACAAAGAATTCAAGAAAGATACATTGCTTCTTATTTGATTAGCCTTATCGTGCTCGAAGGAATGTTCAAAATTGCTAAGGTGAGCCCAAAATTCCACCTCACAATCGCAACAGTGAACACAAAATCTGACCCTCCTTCAGATTCGTATTAGCGATACTTCCATTTGATTTCACCAGAACGAACTCAAAGCTTCACTCGCCCTTCACATTGGTATAAGCAATACCTCCATTCACTTGAGAAAGTGCGAGTATGATAGGCACCTGCTATTCACATTCACGAAAACGAGTATGTAACAAACTCCATGAAGATAAGAGGCTTAGATCACCGTTATTTAAACAAGGTTGGTTGAAGTCAACTTCTGAAATATCACATGGACCATGTTCAGAAGTTCAGAAGAAGAGGTATAAGTTACATGATTTCAAGCCTCTTATCAATATTTAGTAAACAGTTAATCTTGATGGGGGAGAGCATTCATTTTTCAGCTTCTCTTCATGAAGACAAATAGCTCAGTTTCCTAGTACAATTGGCTTGCCAATTCTACTAAATAGTTACAGGGAGCCATGCTAATCCACTCGAAATCTTAAAGAGATAGCTCAGTTTACTAGTACAATTGGCTTGCAGTGAGTCATGCTAATCCACTGGTAATCCACTGGAAATCTTCTAGGGTTAAGTTTAAAATTAACAGAGTCAATCTTTACATGTACTATTAAATAACAAAGTTAAGGGTTTTTTATTTGAAATATAAATTAATTTAATTAAAACCTAACCAACGGGTTTATATTTTGAAATAACAATCAATTTAATTAAATCTAAATAACAGAGTTTAGGGTTTGTGATCAAAGTTTTATAATTTGAGTTGGCCTTTCAAAGTTGTACCATTTCAATTTGAGTGAATTATATAGGATAATTTGACTTGATCGTTATGACTTGTTTTGACTGATCCAAAAAGGTTGAGGTCACAAAAGACAAAAAGGTTGAGGTCACAAAAGAAGAGTAGTAATAAAATTTGAGTTGACCTAATAATTAAGAACAATAGTGATATAATTAATAATTAATTGAGTTGACTTAATAATAATTAATTGAGTTGACTTAAGTTTTCTACTTTGGAGGATAAGAATGTATGTGTTTTTTTAGGTTGAGGTCATATAAAAGTAAAGTAAAGTGGTAATATTTAAGAATATGTGTTTTAATTCTTTTGGAGGTCGAGTAATAATATAATGGGTTGGTTTAATATCACATAGAAGTAGAGTAGTATTAATTTAATTAATTTAATAGTTAAGAATATATGTTTAGTAATAATATAATTTGAGTTGGTATATCACATAGAAGTAGAGTAGAGTAGAATTAATTTAACTGTTAGGAATATATATGTTTTTTTAGTTCACATAGAAATAGAGTGAAAAGCAGCATATTTACATTTTTCTTTATGTTTTTTTTCATGTATATTTAATATATTCAATGTTTATTATTATCCACAATTTAAATAATAAAAAAATGTTATCTACATTGTCCACCACATTGAATTTTGTGAGACTTTTTTTTTCCACTCATGAGAAATTTACTAGGCTACCCAAGGCAACCTTGGTCATGTTCAACTTAGCTTCAAATTTGTGAGAACCTTGTCATCATGTTACAAGGGGAGGAACTTCAAAATCCTTCATGGTTTCAATTACCTTCCAGAAGGCATGACTTCCCCTTTGCTTAAGAACATCACATGAACATCACATGTTTCTATACATTGATGCAACACATCAATCATGTTATCACGTCCCCCTCATTTCTGCTTTAATATGTTATTGAAGGGGATACTTTCCTTTTTCCTCCTAAAATCGTTGATAGTTATAAGTGTTCTAACAAATGTATAGAAAAATTGCTCACTAAAAAGGATTCTTTAAGAGAAAGAATCATTTCAATTAACTCGATGTTTTTCAAGTAATCTCCCATAGTTCACAAAGCAAACATTGCATCTTCAACATTGCTTGACATTGCTTGTTATAGTTTTCCACCTGAGAACAATTTTTGGACCACTTGCACCTTAACAGATTTTCACGAAGTTTCTTCCCAGTTATCTTTAGTCACTTTAATGACAAAGCTTTGTGTAAACTATGGAAGTTTGTTTCAATTCCAACTTATCTTTAGTCACTTTAATTCCAAAGCTTTGTGTAAACTATGGAAGTTTGTTCCAAGTTATCTTTAGTCACTTTAATGACAGCTTTGTGTAAACTATGGTTCAGGGTTTAACACGCTTTCTAACTCAAGGATTCTCCTTTTCAACCTAGCATTTTCTTATTCTTTCCTCTACCTCCAAATGAAGTAGAAAAACTTTTCTTGGCTAAAGTACCTAGCATTTTCTTCTTCTTTCCTCCACCTCCAAATGAATTAGAAACACTTTTCTTGGCTAAAGTACTTAGCATTTTCTTCTTCAACACTTTTCTTGGCTAAAGTCAAGACATTTCTAGCATTATTTGGATTGGATCCTCCCCTTGCACTAGCTCCAGATCTTGATCTTGATCTTCCTCTCTATTTTCCTTTAGGGTGCTACTCCATAATGGTTTTATATTTTTATTTTTCCTTGAGGATCTTCTTCTTTGATCATATATTTGAACTAATTAAGATGTGAGAATTATGTCTTTCCATGGATCCTCCCCTTCAATAGCTATTGATCTTTCTCTTCCTCTCTATTTTCCTTTAGGGTGCTACTCCATAATGGTTTTATATTTTTAATTTTCCTCGAGGATCTGCTTCTTCGATCATATATTTGAACTAATTAAGATGTGAGAATTATGTCTTTCCAGCAGGAATAGGGTTAGGAATGAATGATTTAATGGCATGTTTATCTAGTGAACATTGACATCCACATTATCACCAAATCATCCTTCATGTACTTCACATTCTGCTTATCAAGTCAACATTGACATCCACATTATCACAAAATCCTCCTTCATGTGCTTCACATTATGGGGAAATAGTGTTATAGCGGATGGTTATCATCGATGTTTTGAACACTCCCTTTGGATCATAACCTATAAAAACATATGCCTCATTTTGAACACTCCCTTTGAATCATAACCTAGATAGGAATAGGGTTAGGAATGAATTCTTTAATGGCATGTTTATCTAGTCAACATTGACATCCACATTATCACCAAATCCTCCTTCATGTACTTCACATTTTTCTTATCAAGTCAACATTGACATCCACATTATCACCAAATCCTCCTTCATGTGCTTCACATTATGGGGAAATAGTGTTATAGTGGATGGTTATCATCAGTTTTTTGAACACTCCCTTTGGATCATAACCTATAAAAACATATGCCTCATTTTGAACACTCCCTTTGGATCATAACCTAGAACAACATCTACCTCATTTTGAACATTGCCTTTGAGTCATAACTTGGAGCAACATTTATAGCCACCTTCAGATCATTTGAACACTCCCTTTGGTTCATAACCTGGAACAAAATATGGCTCCTTAATATCAATGGCTATCATATGCATTTTAAACACTTCCTTTAGGTCATAACCTAGAACAACATTTACCTCCTTCAAATCATTTGAAAATTCATTTTTGGGTCATAACTTCGAACAACATCTACCTCCTTTAGATCATTTGAACACTCCCTTTGGGTCATAACCTTGAACAACATTTGCCTCCTTCAAATCAAAAGAATTTAATTCCTAAGCCATCTCAACAAAATGAAATACACTTCTAACAATCATTTGTATAAATTTAAATGGTATGGATATAAATTTCTTCTTCTTGCTCTAATCAAAGAAAACATGCCATTTAGCATATTGCATACAAATTCCATTAGAAAGAAACAATCTCACATAAATGAGGAATGAAATGTTAAGAATTAGAACACAAGCAAGACGATAAAAGAATTGGTGGAAAAGGCTTTAAGTCATTCTATTGCACTTTGTATTGATCTCATTATCTGAATTTATAGCACATAGATTGGACCACTTCTAGATATAGATATATATCTCACATACAAAACATCATTGGAACATGAAAACACCTTATCAATAACTGGGGTTTACAACTCCTATCAATGGGGTCTCGGACTTTGTAATTGTCTAAGGACTTACAGTCTAATATTCCCCCCTTCAATCACAAGTCTGAATAATTGTACTTGTAACAAAACAATAATTGGTATCATCTTCAATCGGAAACTGATGAACTGATATTCGATGAAGATATGCCTGAAAAAATACCAATATTTGGATGTTGAATAGTTTATCTGGAAGTGAAAATCTGCCTTTTCTGAACATTCCCATTTCGTTGATTAACATCCCAATAGTTGATTGATTTTAGGAGACTAGTTACTATGCTAGAATTCCCAAATGTTGATGGATTTTTATGATTGATAGGACTTCAAATCTTGAAGCTTGACTATCATCATTGATGTTTGATATTCCCCCATGTCAAGTGAAAGGTGAGAATTTTGTTGAAGTTGATTGGCCGGATCCAAACTTGATCTTTGGATTCTTTTGTTCTTCAATGATTTATGATTGAAGGGATCCAAGATTGAGATTTACATTCTTTAACTTGGTGGTTTTTTTGGGTGACAACTAATCATCTTTCATGGACACTTGAACAATGTGGTGGTTTTTGATGACCACTAACCAATTTGATTTGAATAATGTGGTGGTTATGGTTTACCACTAACTAATTTGATTTGAATAAAGTAGTGGTTTCGGTTTAGCATTAACCATTTGCACCCGAACAATGTGGTGGTTTTGGATTACCACTAACCATCTTCGCTCCCCACCTTAAGGTGTAAGATAGTATCTTTTTCATCAATGTGCTCCCCCCCTAAGGCGTGGAGAGTACCATCTTTGATTTAATTTCATATAACATATAGAATTGGATCTAGATAATCACCAAAATCATCTGGAATAGTTGTTGGAAATCCTTTCATTGTTGTCATTTCTCCATGCAGTTGTGGCTTTACCTTTGTCTTGACTAGATGGTAATACTTATGTAGCTTCTTTAACTGTTAATTCCATTTCTAAGAGTTAATCCAACCATAATGAATTGTTTGCTTAACCTTCTTCTTCTTTTAACACTTTTTAGATAGGTGATTTGTCTTCCCACAATGAATACAAGGATGGAAATCAAAACATTGTGACTCCAAGTGACCAACTCTATCATGACAATGTTGTCACTTATTATCAAGATTCTTCACTTCTTCAAAATATTCCAACTCACAAATTGAACTCATTTGGAGTAATTTAGGATATGAAAGTTATTTCCTTAGTCATATCCTAAGCCATGTCAATTTTTGTTGAACATCAATTCTTCCGAAAGTCTAACAACCATCTTGGAAAGATCATTTTTGTGAATATTGACTTTCTTCTTTGTATCTTCAAATTCCATGGTGTTGTTGTTTTCATTCTGTGCTACTTCTTCTGACTCGTTCTCAACCAAAATTTTCTTTATTGGTCCATTATATGATTCAATCTCATGATTAGTTAAGGAGTCATCATCAATCTCTTATGTTTCTTTTGTATCCACCATTAGATCATGTGTATCACAAGTAGAATCAACCATATGTATTATGTCTTGTGTGTCACAAATCGCATCAACATTTTGAATGATCTCATGTGTATCATGTGTTGCATCAAACTTTTGGATAAGCTCCTCTATATCACATGTTGCATCAATATTATCTATTAGATCCTTTGTGTCACAATTTGCATCAACCTTTTGTATGAGGTTACTTGCTGCAGATGTTGCATCAATCGTGTCATCAATTTGATTCTTCATTTCTCTTAATTTTATCTAAAGTGCATCAAT
Organism: Picea mariana; assembly: GCA_032191745.1. NCBI lineage: Eukaryota > Viridiplantae > Streptophyta > Pinopsida > Pinales > Pinaceae > Picea > Picea mariana. Next base: position 92,775 of record JASDQU010307328.1, on the reverse strand, counting down.
CAATTGATCTTTCATATCTATTTGATTTCGAAGATCAATAAGTCAATTATGTAATTCATGTTTATATTATTTAACTCCTTGATTTCTTGAGAGGCGTTTTGTAAATGCTTTCTTGCTTTACCCATTTTTTATGATTCTCTCTCTCACTTGTCACACTCGCTTGTACTCACTCACTTGAATTCATTTATGTTCTTGCACGCTCACTCGATTTGACATTACACTTAGGGTGTCGGGTACTACTGATCATGCACCCTAAAGTGTGATTATGATGACTCAACTTTGATGACTTACTTGACCTCCTTATTCAAATTTCAAGCAGGTCTTGGTGATGACATTCACAATTGACTTTGACTTGAAAAATGCTTTATTGACTTGAAAGAGTTTGAAACTTTTACCCTTTATACAATTCACTGCTCAAATGCAATGATTTATCCTTCAATTTTTACAGTTCAATGAGCAATTTAATGATTCAAAAGACTAGATGAACAAACAACAATTTGCTCTCTCATTACATGCTTTTAATTCCTAGTTGGAATCCACCATTACCCTTCTTGAACGCATGAGCACTGTGTGCTTGATTTGCTTGTCAAATTAAATATGAGTGTCAAAAGACTAGACACAAAACAACATAATCACGCACAATAGCACACACATACAAATGTTTGTATACCCCCTTATTCCATTTCGGGGTGGTCTACGACGAGGGAAATAAAATTTTGATCTTATTATGATATTCTTCTTACAATGATAATGGTCAGATCTAAAGCCAAAATTTTTCCTCCTTAAAAATATCGCCAACCTCCTTTTACAAAAATAAATACTTATGCAATCCTATCAAACTTTCAAAATTTCCCACAATAATGCTCATAAAAAAAATGATGAGCATGCCCCTTTGAAGTGAACAATGTCATTCAATACTTCAATTACAATATTGAAAAGATGTCCCCTTAAACTAGAGAAGACTTCAAATTTAAAAAAAAATTACATTACCCCTTATTACCCCAATTTTAAATGAAGATTTCCCCGAATGGGGTGATATGATGGATGACATGATCAACCCAATGGATGACACACCCCCTGCCAAGTGTCTTCTCGTGGCCCAAGGTGGGCGCGTAGAGGGGGCATATGATCTATTCCTCTATTGGTTCATTACTTTATCTCACTTCTTGGTACAAGCGATGACAGTAAGGGTGAGGGTAAGTAGTATAGCTAATGTAAAGGGCAGTTATTAGTCCCTGCCATGGGACTATAGCAATGAGTTTTCTTTTGATGTGACATTAATTTGCATTTTACCATAAATCTGTGTATGCAATGTAATGTTTAACATAGGAAAACAAATATATATTTTTGGATATAATAAAAATATGTGTGTTTCTCATTTCTAATTGGTTGATAGAATTGAAGTGTTATTGCTCCCTTCACGTCTTTCAATATGTAGAATTAATTACATAATCAATGAATTTCACCAATCACCACATCTAAATATAAAAAGTTGTACTATGTATTTATTATTATGCATTATTATACTTATTTTATATTTATTATCTAATATATTATTTATTATTATATTTATAATAGATTTATTATATTTATATTATATTTATGAATATTAGCTCCATTTAGCTTATTTTTCATTATACATTTTGAATAGCAAACAACCCTCAATTATTATCTTTTGACAAAAAATATTCATTACTTGTGCATTTAGTTATATTAAGTTTCATTGTTCAACATGTATTTCCCAACTAACTAGGCAGGGACTGCGTTGCCATGCAACCCTTGTTCTGAAAGCACTACAATAGTTATGGTGATTTATCTGCATCTACGGACAAGCTAGTTGGACATGACGCTATCGCAGAGAGGAAAAACTATTTATTCAGTGGACATTTACGGATAATCGGATTCATTTTTTGTATGGTGACAAGGTTTTCTCAGCACTATAGCTAATAATAGCGGGTTAGATGGTTCTTTTTGCAATCTCCAAGTTTAAGGCACATCCTCCAGTTCTATTTTGATTTCTATGTTAAATTGTATCTTAGAACATTTTGTAGTCCAGTTACAGTATGATAGCTTTTGTGAAGAGGATATTTTTTTTACTTTTGTATGGGCTTGGGTTGGTTTCGTCCCATGGCAACCCAAGCCCATGAAGATTGTTTGTATATTTTTGTTGTTTTTCAGAAGGTAATACAATGTGCTTACTTACAAAAATAAATAAAAAATGAAGATAATATTTTTTTAATTGGAATATTGAATTTAGAAAACAATTAAAAAAATATCTCAATTTTTGAAGGTCGCACCACTTCTTTCTAGTTGGCTTTGAATTGAACAATATTGTTTAATAACTCAATTACAATATTGAAAATATGCCCCCGTTAAACTAGAGAAGACTTCAAATTTAAAAAAATGCATGACCCCTTATTACTCCAATTTTACATGAAGATCATAGGGTTTTCCCACAAACTCATAAATCATGATATCGGTGTAATGCTCATCATAAAATTACTCACCCTTTCCTACAAGGAAATTCTAAGCTTCCGTTGTCAAATGCTCAAGTTGCTTCTCACTCAATGATTCCTAAACCTTCCCACAAAAGCATATTGGGTTCTCTAAAATGAAATAGAGACTTATGTCTACAAAGAATTGGCTATCATGTGCATTTTAAACACTCCCTTTGGGTCATAACCTAGAACAACCTTTACCTCCTTCAAATAATTTGAACATTCCCTTTGGGTCATAACTTGGAACAACATCTACCTCTTTCAGATCAATTGAACACGCTCTTTGGGTCATAACCTGGAACAACATTTGCCTCCTTCAAATCAAAAGAATTTAATCCCTAGGCTATCTCAACGAAATGAAATACACTTCTAACAATGATCTGTATGAATTTAAATGGCATGGATATAGATTGCTTCTTCTTTCTTTGATCAAAGGAAACATATCACTTAGCATATTGCATTCAAATTCCATTAGAAAGAAACAATCTCAAATAATTTAGGAAGGAAATAGAGTTTTCCATGGGTTTTCTCTCAAACCCATACATCATGATGTTGGTGCAATGCTCATCATAAAATTACTCACCCTTTCCTACAAGAAAATTCTAGGCTTCCATCATCAAATGCTCAAGTTCCTTCTTAGTCAAAATTTCCTAAAGCTTCCCACGAAGGCATCTTGGATTCTCTAAAATGAAATAGAGTCGTATGTTTACAAAGAATTAGGTACCAACATTTTATTGGGTTTATTCCAGATCTTATATCTCCTCTTGGTATTAACCTTTCAAAGATATTACAAAATACGAAAGCAAAAACTAGATAAGAAGCCATAAAAAACTCTTGGTCCTTTGAAATTGGCAAATTGGTGAGAAATTTCATGGAAGACAACCTCGACTCAATCAAAGATGGTGTTCTTATGCAAGATATAGTAGATGACATACAAAACATATTTGGGCACTCGTTGGAGTTTCATGCCCATTTAATGTAGCAAGAGGGATATCATTTTTGGTAAGGATTTTCCAACAACGAGTTTCATTCCCAATTAATATAGCCAATAGGCACATCATTTTTGGTAAGGATTTTCCAAATGTCGTAGTCTAAACGTTCTATGAAATGACTCTTCTTCAGCAATTTTTTCTGGGGACATTTTCCCGAAATCCAACAAGAAATTGTTAGATCCACATATTTGAGTGATTATTTTTGTACAATATGAGCGCCCTAGGAGTTTTTTAGCATGTTAAATCCATTTAGAATTGGATTTTAAACAACAAAAGATAATGATTTCAAGCATATTTATGTCACTAGATTCCGGTGAAAAAAACCATTTCATAAAACAGTTAGACAACACCTTTTCCAAATCACTAATATTAACTTGATACATTTTAGAAATATGTTGTTTGGGTTTTTAAAGCCACGTGTTTAAAATATTGAAACCACTTTAGTTTCATGCCCAATTAATCGAGCGAAGAGACACATTATTTCTTAATAAAGCTAATAAGGTTATACCACTCAATGATATTACCTTATGCACTTCAGAAATTTCTTATTTTGGTTTTAAAAGCCACATATTTAAAATATCAAAATCACTACCATGTGCAACCAAGAAAGCATCAACCTCTAATATCTTAAGGACTTTTGTTAGCTTTGAAAGATACCATGTTTTTTCCACTTGGTGCTTGGTATTTGGTATCAAAAATTTTACAACACCCAGTCATAACTTCTTTGAAATCAAAAATCATTCCATACATGTTGGCATGTTTACAGGCAGAGTGTGCTTGTCATTGATGGCAAGATCAGAGTGTGCAGCGATGGAAAAACAGGAACAACGGAAGCTCAGGAGGATTAGCGCAGAGTTGCACGCAGTGCGTAGGTGTGCACCAGGGACAAGGTTAACTCATTGCCAAAGCTCAAGAGAGATAGTGTACTCAGGATCTTAGATGGATCAAAGGTCGAGGCCTTTGACACTTAGAAATTAGTCCAATTCAGGAGGATGTGTAAGCTCGGGAGGAGAAGCGACAATGATCATTGGATCCCATTGAGAATTCCCAATGACCGTCAGATTTGAATTCAGATAGATCGAGCACACAGATGGAGGAAATATCTTAGGCGTTAGATACGAGCACGGGGTCCGACCTTCATTGGATCCAAGAGAACCTACATGTTCTTTAAAGTGCAAGGTGAAGTGGGCTTACAAAATCCCGAAAGAAGGAGGATCGTCCATCTTCGAGCAGGACACGTGGTCACAGATCATCATTTCGTTAACTGAAAGGTAAAAGGAAGGAAGTTCTCTAACCTTCCAACTCGCGATATGTGAAACGGTGAAATGATCTGAGCCGTCAGATCGACGAGAAATCTGGACCGTTGGTTCCATAGGACACATGGCGAAAGATCATTGTTTCGTTGACTGGAAAGTAAAAGGAGTGAAGTGCTCATTTGATTGGCGAGTGGTCATATCTCATGGTCACATTGTCAAGAGCTGGAGAGTGGAGCTAGAGATTTCAAGCTCCATCTTAGAGTTTCAGCAATCGCGACTTGGAGCATCGAGACCCTTCATCACCGAAATCGCGATATGCGAGACTGCGATGAGATCTGGACCATCGGATCATTGGAGATCTCGACCGTTGATCAGGCTCAATGAAGTTCATAAGTTCGTGAAACATGAAGTGCCTTTTCGCACAGCCTGTGGTCACCACCGATGGTCACGTGAAGGAAAGAAGCTAGCAGTGTTAAGCTCCATATCAGAGTTTCAGCGATCGCGACTTGGAGTATCGAGACCCTTCATCACAGAAATCATGATATGTGAGATCGCAATGAGTTCTAGACCATCGGATCATTGGAGATCTTGACCGTTGATCAGGCTCGATGAAGTTCATAAGTCCGTGAAATATGAAGCGCCTTTTTAGTGCAGCCTGTGGTCATCGTCGGTGGTCACATGACGGGAAGCGGTGCTAAGCTCCATCTCGGAGTTTCGGCGATCACGACTTGGAGTGTCGAGACCCTTCATCACAGGAATGTTGAGATGGGACATCATGAAACTCAAATTCTGTTTAGTGCTCGATCATAGCTAGTGGGCATATGAGATAAACGTGAAATCCTATGGATTAATCCAACAATACTGGTTAATTGGAAACTTGATCGAAGGGTTATTGTTTCACCTCACAGGTAATCGATCGGTTACGATTCAGTTAGCAGAACTGAATCATGATTCTTGGACGGTTGGTGATTCAGTTTCTAATGCCTTTTCTTGGAGATTCAAGGTGTAACTGAATAAGTGGTATAGAATAAAATGGAAACAAAATGATGGTGGAAGGTTGGTTGTTCTAACCGAAAAAATGTGATGAACTGTAAGAAGAGTAAAATTACAAGTTGTAGAGCTTGAGATAAAACTCAGAGATGCATAACAGTTGTTGAAAAGTCAGAAGCAAAGAACAGAGATGCAATTTTCTTTTTGAGGCTTGAGCGAGCGAAGCAAAGAAAAAGTGGAGTGGCAGTGAACAACCCGATGAGCAGAACCATGGCACGGTGAAGAGCATGCAGAGGCACTATGCATGGAGGATGAATAAGGTGCACAGATAGTATAAATACACAGAACAGAGAAGAGATCGAGGCTACTATGGAGAGGAATTACACACGAGGAAATAACATGCTGTGGGCAGAAGCTGAAATACACAGAAGAGGCATAATTCATAGAATCAAAATAAGATGTAGAGCATAAAGCACGGGAGAAGCAAAGAATAGAGATGCATAGATGAGACAATAAAAGAAGGTTGAGGTGCACTTGTAGAGAAAATAAGAAGATCAGAAAGCACAAGAAGATGCAGGCAGAGAGACACTGATACAGAAAAGCAGAGCAGCATAGCAAAACAGTGATAAGCCCGGTAAGCCAATGACAACTATTGAATCACTGTAATAATTTTTAGTAGAAAATATTTATAATTAGGGTGGTAGGGAGGTGCTAGGGAGGACTGGTGTCCTCAGAGGTTCAAGTGGGTGCTTGAACACATGGAGTTGTAGCTTCCATTTGGTTGCAGCCAGAAAAGCCAGGGTGGCAGGGTGGTGCAACGGAGAACTGTTGTTCTCTATTATACAGGTCAGTGCATGTGTGACTGGAAGTTGGTGCTTCCATCCAGTTGGTGCTGAAACACTCAGGGACTTGGTGCTTCCTTCTAGTGGGTGCTAGAGAAACCAGAGAGTTGGTGCTCTCAAACAATTTGATGCTTGTCTAAGTGGAAGTAGGTGCTTCCATCCAGTTAGTGCTGGAACACTCAGGGAGTTGGTGCTTCCTTCTAGTCGGTGCTAGAGAAAACAGAGAGTTGGTGCTCTCAGCAAGTTGCAGCTTACAAAACAGAGGTTGTAGCCTCACAATGAGTTGGAGCTCATATGTATGATAATGTACAGAATGTAAATATTACTTATCATACCAAGAAGAAGAGGTTTTTACCCTTTATGGGTTTCCTCAAGAAATATCTGTCTCTGTTTATTTCATATGTGTGACTGATGTCGAATGTTCTATTGCTTACCTCTCTGCATTATTGTGATTGTCATTGAGTGCTCTATAAAGAGTTTAAAATAAGCATAATTGTTTAAGCACGGTAACAATTGATTCACCCCCCCCCCTCTCAGTTGTCCAACAATTGGTATCAAAGCAGGTTCCTTTTATCTAAAGGTAGATCTGTAAGCTTAAACATCACAATTCATGAAGCGACTTCAATCACTAAGACTCCTCTGTTTGATGGAACAAATTTTGCCTTCTAGAAGGTTAGAATGAGAACATACCTAATGGCCTTAGGTGATCATGTTTGGGATGTAGTAGAGACTGGATACATAAATCTTGTTGTGCTAGCTTACAAGGATGATAAGCTAGAATTTAGATTTAATGCTAAGGGAATGAATGATATCTTGAATGTACTTGCAGAAGCTGAGTTTGTAAAGGTGATGCATCTTCAAACTACCAAAGAAATGTTGGACAAACTCATTAGCAGTTATGAAGGTAATGAGAAGGTAAAAGATGCCAAGCTTCAAACCTACAGAGTACAGTTTTAAAAGATACAGATGAAAGAAGATGAAACCATTGGGAAATATTTTCTAAGAGTTGAAGAACTAGTAAATGTAATGAAAGCACTTGGTGAAAGAATTGAGGAACCCTCTTTAGTTCAGAAAATTTTGAGACCTCTGCCAGATAGGTTCAACCCAAAGGTCTCAGCTATAGAAGAACTTAATGATATAAAGGCTTTGGATTTTGAACAACTTCTAGGAACGTTGACTGCATATGAAATGAGGATAGTTACAGATAAACCCACCTCTAGAGAAGCATCATTTAAAGCAGATAAGAATGAAGATTTTGAGCCTAATGAAATTGAAGCAAAATTTGTGAGAAGGTTAAACAAAGGATCAGGCAAGTGCCAAGGTAAGTTTCCCTTCAAATGTTTCAACTCTGGTAAGATAGGTCATTTTTCAAATAAATGTTCACACAAGAAACATGATCAGAAATTTGAAGGTGAAAAGAAGTTCAAACCTAAGAGATTTGGTAGAAAGAAAAGTCTATGTGTAAATGATGTTAACTCTTCAGAAGACACAGATAGTGACTCCTCACGTGAAGATAAGGACAATGACTTCATGCTTATGGCCTAAGATGATTATGATAATAAAATCACAGGAAGTGAGGCTAACGAAGAAGAAGTTGTGGTTGATATGGAAGGAGAACTGATCAGTGCACTAGAAGAGATTGACAGACTCATAATTAAGAACAAAAAGCAAAAACAATTGTTGATACAGTTCGAGAAAGACAGTAAACAGCCTGATGAAGACTTTGCCCTGCTAAAAGTGGAATTAGAAGAGGCAAAGAAAATCGAGGACATTCTAAAACAACAGTTATCAGAAAAGAAGGCAAGATGTAAAGCTCTGGAAGAAGAAGTAGTGAAAACTAGGAAAGAGTTGGAGGAGTTTCAAGCCTTGTATCATCAGAATCTGTCAAGTATCGAAGCCTCATAAGGATTAGCCACCATTTTGAATTAGCAAAGAAATCCAAAGTTGAAAACAGGTTTGGGTTATGAAGAGGGATCAAGTAGTGGTCATCCAAGCAACAAAGACTTCATCAAGTTTGTCAAATCTACAACCAATGACGACAACAAACCTACAGAAACAAAGGAAGATAATCAATCGCCCAAGAGTAAAGAAAAAGGTGCCAGAACTGAATCTGTAGAACAAGGAAATAATACACTCCCTTCTCAAGGAAATCATCAGCATGGAAGAAATCGATTTGCTCAAAGAAGACAAACATTTTCCAAGTACAAAGAATTTTTCTATGATATTGTTTATACTGTTCTCATTTTGGTCACAAAGCTGTAAATTGTTCCTTAAGACTTAGACATGAGCAATTAAGATTTCCAAGGAATAAATATATGCCACAACAAAGAATGATACAGCCAAGCAACAAACCATCACAAATTGCAAATTGCCAAATTAAGTCTAGAGACATGCAACTGAGGAGGTCAAGAAATAATAAACAGTCAATCAATGGACAATGTTGCAACAATAACTTTGACCTATTGAACAATGAGATTGAATGCTATAACTTTCACAACCTTGGCCACAAAGCTGCAAACTACCATCTGAAGAATTACAAAGCAAATCCAAGGATAAAGTTCTTAGATAGAAAGGCCAACACATGGAAAAGGAAAGATAGTGAAAAATGTGGTCTAGCACTTTCAACTCAAAAACAAAAGGCCTCCGGGAATATAGACAATGGATGTTCCAAGCACATGACTAGAGACAAGGATAAGCTTATGTCCATAAGTAAAAGAAAAAYAGGAAATGTGATCCTTGAAAATGATGAACCRGGTAAAATCAAGGATAGAGGGATGGTGAGTTTGAGTAATGACAAAGGAGATGCCCAGTACGTTCTGCTTATGGATGGTCTGAAACATAATTTTCTCTGTACAAGTCAAAAATGTGACAGAGGCAGTGAAGAGGTGTTCATGTCCAAAGAGTGTAAGGTAAATGTAAACTGGGGACAAGTGGTGAATAAAGGCATAAGAACAATTAATGATGTTGATAATGAATCCTCCCCTGCAAGTAAAGAAGAAGACACAGATACAATAAAAGAATGTTCACTTAGCATATATCCCATGGAAGAAGTAGAAGAAGAATCATGTCATAAGATGGAAGCTGAAGTTCTGAAGGTTGAGAAGTCAAACACCCAAAGCAAGTTCTTAAACAGCTCCATGACCCTGGATAAGCTCTTAGATAGTCAAATATCACCAAATGACAAATCTGGTATTGGATACAACAAGGAAGAAATCAGTACTCCTAAGAAACTTGATATAGGTCCTTCGTCTATGAAAAAGAAAAGTAGGTATGAGAGTGCTTGTAGTGGTTTTTTCTTGCGATTGAATATGGTCATAAAATCCTTGGATTGTATGCATCATTGAAGAAAAATGAAATTGAAGTAATAGAGATCAATGAGAATCAATGGGGAGATCCAATGGTTGTTTGAAAATTATGATCTACAATTACGTAGTGTTTCAGTAGGACAGCAGCATCTTCAACAACAGCATTTTGTTTTAAAAAATGATATACATGACATCCTGTAGAGATAACAAGAGGAAAGACCTTGTCAAGGAAAGCTAACCTTTTAGGAACAAAGGGGGGGAATATTTAGAAGCAGAGAGATAACAGTGACAGGGGGAGTCATCCAGTTATGACAAGAAAAAGTAGATGAAGGAGTCCCACTAAGAGAGGTGAGCAATATTGAGTCTGCTACAGAGGACACAGTTGAAGATGAATATGAACAGGTCCAAGAATCAGAAGGAGAAGACTATGGTTTAGATACAAATATTTTGCAGGCCTCAAATAAGAGAGTCCATCCTGTCAGGGGGAGTTTGTGCTGGTTTAATATCTGATACCTCCTAAAAATATTGCAACAGCTCAGGGGGAGCATGTTTTCTTTGACATTGATGTCAAAGGGGGAGAAAAGGAGTGGTCCGGACCGGATGCTATAGTTGGAGGTCCAAACAGATTAGCGCATCGTTCAGGGTTGGACCGAATGCTACAGTTGGAGGTCCAAATAGATTAGTGCAGTCGTTTAGGGTTTCCATCAATGCCAAAGGGGGAGATTGTTGGCATGTTTACAGGCAGAGTGTGCTTGTCATTGATGGCAAGATCAGAGTGTGCAGCGATGGAAAAACAGGAACAACGTAAGCTCAGGAGGATTAGCGTAGATTCGCACGCAATGCGTAGGTGTGCACTAGGGACGAGGTTAACTCATTGCCAAAGCTCAAGAGAGATAGCGTACTCAGGATCTTAGATGGATCAAAGGTCGAGGCATTTGACACTTAGAAATTACTCCAAGTCAGGAGGATGTGTAAGCTTGGGAGGAGAAGCGACAGTGATCATTGGATCCCATTGAGAATTCCCGATGACCATCATATCTAAATTCAGATAGTTCGAGCGCGCAGATGGAGGACAGATCTCGGGCGTTAGATTTGAGCACGGGGTCCAACGGTCGTTGGATCCAAGAGAACTTGCATGTTCTTTAAAGTGCAAGGTGAAACGGGCTTACAAAATCCTGAAAGAAGGAGGATCATCCATCTTCGGGCAGGACACGTGGTCATAAATCATCATTTCGCTAACTGAAAGGTCAAAGGAAGGAAGTTCTCTAACCTTCCAACTCGCAATATGCAAAATGGCGAAATAATCTGAGCCGTCGGATCGAGGAGAAATCTAGACCATTGATTCAAGAAGGACACGTGGTGAAATCGTGATAAAATCTGGATTGTTGGTTCCATAGGACACATGGCGAAAGATCATCGTTTCACTGACTGGAAAGTCAAAGGAGCGAAGTGCTCGTTTAATTGGCAAGTGGTCATATCTCGTGGTCACATTGTTGAGAGATGGAGAGCGGAGCTAAAGATGTCAAGATCCATCTCGGAGTTTCGACGATCGCGACTTGGAGCATCGAGACCCTTCATCACAGGAATTGTGATATGTGAGATCACGATGAGATCTAGACCATTGGATCATTGGAGATATCGATCGTTGATCAGGCTCGATGAAGTTCATAAGTTCACGAAATACGAAGCTCCTTTTTGCGCAGCCTATGGTCACCGCTAGTGGTCACGTGAAGGGAAGAAGCTAGCATTTTTAAGCTCCATCTCTGAGTTTTGGCAATCGCGACTTGGAGTATCGAGACCCTTCATCACAGGAATTGAGATATGCAAGATCGCAATGAGATCTAGACTGTCGGATCATTGGAGATCTCGACCATTGGTTAGGCTCGATGAAGTTCATAAGTCTGTGAAATATGAAGTGCCTTTTTGGCACAACCTGTGGTCACCGTCGGTGGTCACGTGAGGGGAAGAAGATAGCAGTGCTAAGCTCCATCTTGGAGTTTTGGTGATCACGACTTGGAGTGTCGATACCCTTCATCACAGGAATGTCGAGATGGGAAATCACGTAATTCAAATTATGTTTAGCGCTCAGTCACAGCTAGTGGGCATATGAGATAAACGCGAAATCCTGCGGATTTAATCCAATGGTACTGGTTAATTGGAAACTTGATCGAAGGGTTACTGTTTCACCTCATAGGTAATTGATCAGTTACAATTCAGTTAGCAGAACTGAATCATGATTCTTGGATGGTTGGTGATTCATTTGTTGATGCGTTTTCTTGGAGATTCAAGGTGTAACTAAATAAGTGGTATAGAATAAAATGGAAACGAAATGACGATGGAAGATTGGTTGTTCTAACCGGAAAAATGTGATGAACTATAAGAAGAGTAAAATTACAGGTTGCAGAGCTTGGGATAAAACTTGGAGACGAGTAATAGTTGTTGAACAGTCAGAAGAAAAGAATAGAGATGCAGTTTTCTTTTTGAGGCTTGAGCGAGCGAAGTAGGGAAAAAGTGGAGTGGCAGTGAACAACCCGATGAGCAAAACCGTGGCACGGTGAAGAGCATGCAGAGGCATTGTGCATGGAGGATGAAGAAGTTGCACAGATAGTATAAATACGCAAAACAGATAATATATGGAGGCTATTGTGGAGAGGAATTACACACGGGGAAATAGAATGTTGTGGGTAGGAGCTAAAATACACAAAAGAGGCGTAATTCATAGAATCAAAATAAGACGCAGAGCATAAAGCATGGGAGAAGCAAAGAATAGAGATGCATAGCTGAGACAGTAAAAGAAGGTTGAGGTGCACTTATAGAGAAAAGCAAAAGATCAGAAAGCAGAAGAAGATGCAAGCAGAGAGACATTGATACAGGAGAGAAAAGAAGCATAGCAAAACAGTGATAAGCCAAGTAAGCCAATGAAAACTATTGAATCACTGTAATAAGTTTCAGTAGAAAATATTTATAATTAGGGTGGTAGGGAGGTGCTAGGGAGGACTGGTGTCCTCAGAGGTTCAAGTGGGTGCTTGAACACATGGAGTTGTAGCTTCCATATGGTTGCAGCCANGTGCTTCCATCCAGTCGGTGTTGGAACACTCAGGGAGTTGGTGCTTCCTTCTAGTTGGTGCTAGAGAAAACAGAGAGTTGGTGCTCTCAGCAAGTTGCAGCTTGCAAAACAGAGGTTGTAGCCTCACAGTGAGTTGGAGATCATATGTATGATAATGTACAGAATGTAAAGATTACTTATCATACCAAGAAGAAGAGGTTTTTACCCTTTATGGGTTTTCTCAGGAAATATCTGTCTCTGTTTATTTCATATGTGTGACTGATGTTGAATGTTCTATTGCTTACCTCTCTACATTATTGTGATTGTCATTGAGTGCTCTGTAAAGAGTTTAAAATAAGCATAATTTTTTAAGCACCGTACAACTGATTCACATCCCCTCTCAGTTGTCCAACAATTGGTATCATAGTAGATTCCTTTTATCTAAAGGTAGATCTGTAAGCTTAAACATGACAATTCATGAAGGGACTTCAGTCACTAAGCCTCCTCTGTTTGATGGAACAAATTTTTCCTTCTGGAAGGTT
>JASDQU010307328.1:41477-60760 GCA_032191745.1 Picea mariana | reverse complement strand
CCTCATCAAGAAGGTCACATCTCCTTGTCAAAATGTGCCAACTCATCATCAAAAGTGCTAGGTCAGTTTAAGCATGTGTCCATCATCCTCAAGGGTGACGTCATCATCTACATATGTAACATCCATGGTGAAATCACAAAGTCATCAAGGAAAATAGCTACATAACCTCTCCAAATAGGTGTACCATCATCATCAAAAGAAATGTCATCAATTCAAGCTCCAACGTCCTCAAGGGGAACATGACATCATCAAGGTCTCAAGGTGACACATATGGCTCCATATGCAAAGTCCTAGCTCACATGTGTAATGTCCCAAGTCTAGGAGGTGGTGGAATATGTCAAAGAGCATGCTATGTCATCACATGACCCAATGCTCATCATCAAGGGTTCAACATCCTCCATATGGTGTGAGAGAAGAATCATGAACATCCTCCAAAGGACCATCTCAAGGGGTGCACAATCATCAAGCAAGGGCTCAGAGAATCAAGTGAGACCAACCATCATGGATACATGAGTCAATAGAATCATAAAAAGTTAGACACAATTTAATGCAAAATCCACATAAGTAATTGTCATTGGGTATCTTCTTCAAACTTCACTCTAGCTAATGACTTTATGCAAATTGCCAATTTTAAGTATGGGAAGACCATCATAGAACCCTATTAGGTGTTATAGTACTCAAGTAGAGGAATATTTCCCAAGAAACCCATCAAAGTGTAAGTGTGAGTGAGTTGTATGACATGGGGTTTCCTTCATAGTCATGGTTTCATTGACATCCAGGGCCACATGTGATGTTAATCTCCATGGGAACCTTTGTAAAGGGAGATCTTGTTGCATTGAGTTACCCTTTCCTCGGCATTGTTTCTTTCCATCCCTATCTTGCCTTTTGATATCCATTAATTTCTTTGCAATCCCCCTTTCAGGTTTATGAATTTATTACATCGGGATTCAATTAAATCCTTTCTTTAGATACGCATTCAGTGCATTAGGACTTGGGGTGATGGCCTCGTAGAGAGGGGGTAGAGCTCAAGCTAACTTGGCTTTTGATTTATCATTCATATCCTTTTATTTATTTTTCATTTCTAATTTATAACATGCCCTTTTCATTTTTTTTACTAGTTGCATCAACCTCAGGCATTCAAGTCCCTTCTTCTCATAGGAGAATGAAGTACAGACATGTAATGTTCCCAAGCCAATTTTTTCGCTTGGAACACTAACTGCTCATTGTTTAACTGATGTGTGTGTGTTTGCTTGCAAGTTTACTTCTTGAGTTATGTCTTAGGGTTTATAGATTCAGTTAACAAGCATAGATCTAAAGATACAACAGTGGAAATACAAGATATGACAAGCAATACCAGATATGGAACCAAATAGCATAGATCTTACCTTTATTGATATAATAAGTAAGAACCTGATACAATAAGGATGTATATCTAGAATAACATCAGATAGATCCAATAGATAAGATATGAGATGCTACAAAATGTTTCTGATAAGATGTCCAAGTCTGCTACTTCAAATGTTGAATCCTCAAGTAAAATTGTGCCTTAAGCAGAAATGTCCAAGTCTGCTAGATCATCAATCCTCAGAATGGGCTACCTGTTCTTAATTGTTTTCTTGTTCAATTCTTTGTAGTCAATGCACATGTGCATGGTTCCATCCTTCTTCTTTACTAGTACCACTAAAGATGCAAAAGGACTGGAACTCGGTCTAATGTGACCCATGTCTAACAGTTCTTTGATAGCCTTATCTATCTCATCTTTGTACTTCTTTGGGTATCTATAGGGTGTGGTGATGACTGGATTAGCTCCTTCTTCCAGCTCTATGATATGATCAAACCCCTATCCAGTGGTTCTCCTGGTGRAATGGGTCCAAACACCTTGATATGTTTTACAATGATTCTTTGAATCTCTGGTGAATAGTGAACCTTTCCCTTCTTGTCCTCACGTACTGAAATCCTACATTCAGCAGCATATACAACGTCTTATTTTCTTGAAATGGCCTCCATGTGCTTTGTTGTAACCACCCTAGTTGTGTTTCCTGACATGCCCCTGAGCACCACCTTTTTTCCACCTTCCTTTGTGAAAGACATCTCCATGGTATTGTAGTTAGTGGTGATTGGTCCCAACRTTCTAAGCCATTGAACCCCAAGGATGATATTTGTGTCTGGAAGATCCATCACATAAAATTCGTGTGCTAGATCATGTCTACCCAATGTAAGCTTCATTCYTGGTATGTACCTGTCACAAGGCATGGTGATTCCTCTTGCTACCTCCCCCTTGAATCCTTCAAATTCCATTGTGGGTATGTGCCTCCTCTGTAGTAGGTTTGAATCAATAAAGTTGTGAGAAGCCCCCCACATCAATGAGAACCGATATCTTCTGTCCCTACAATACCCCTCTCATCCTGAAGGTGTTATACTTGGGTACCCCATTGATGGATGCTAATGTATCCTTCTCCATTGTTGTCATTTTGTGACCTGGACTTTCTTCTTCTGCAGTTTCGGTGGTGTCTGCTTCAATATTTTGTAGGTGGCTAAAATCTTCATCCTCCTCATTGTCAGAAGTAACCTCAATGTAGTGGGCCTTGCGTATGGCCATGCACTTGTAGGATGGATCCCAAGGCTCTTTGCATGTATAGCATAGTTTATTTCTCCTTTGTTCCCTTCTTGTGTTCTCATCCATCCTACCTCTTCCCCTGTCAAACCCCCTAGGGGATATTCCTCCTTGATTCATGGTAGGTCTTTGGTCTCTTCCTCCAGTGTTTAGAGGTGTTCTAGGAATGAACTTATATTTTTATGATGGACCTATATCTCTCTTCCTCCATATAGCATCCTACAAGTTGGTAGGATTGAAGGCCTTAACCCAACCCTTTAAGGGATCCACCAATCCCTTTGTGAAAAGCATCATGAGTCTTGAATGAGACACATCTTGCACCATGATTGCTGACCTATGAAACTCCTCATTATATACCTCTGGTGACCCTATCTGCCTGAGTCGAGTTAGTTCCCTGAAATGTAGCTCTGGATCCCCCTGGTCAAACCTGTCAATAATTCTTTGTGTAAACTCTATGTAAGCCACTATCTGACTGTGGCCAAGTGTAGATAACCCATGGTACCACCAGTCGTGAGATTTTCCCTCCAAGTACATGGTGGAAAACTTGATGGCATACATCTCTCTCATGGGGTTAAGTTGCATGTAAGTATCAAGCTTTTTCACCCAAGCCTATGCAGTCATCTTGGTCGATCCATCAAAATAGGGGATCTCTATTTTTCCAGCCCTGCGCTCTAGCTCATAATTGTTCCTGTGGTACGACCTGGTTTTTCCTCTGAGTTTAAATCCACAATATTTATCCAATTTAATTTGCCTCTGGAATGGTACGCTTAGTGAGTTATAATCCTTGACATACTGATCAAAATTGTCCTCAAATTGTCCTCAGTATGATAATAGGTAACATGCTCATGTTGATGTTTATACCCTCCATGAGATCCACTAGCTTCCCTGTTGGAATAAGTGTCTGGACCCTTTCCTCCATGAGTCATCTGCATCAGAAGCCGTGATATCATCTCTTGGTTGTCACTTACATTCCTCAAGGTCTTTGTTATCTCGGCCTTCCCCTACGTGTTGTCTCTTGGATTTCCTGCAGGTGACGTACAAGGTCACTCTGTGACACCTCTATGGAGTGTTGCAAGTCCCTAGCAATCCCTGCTAGCATTTGTGGCTCACTGTCCTCACCTGATCCTTGCAATCTGGCCTCTGCCTCACATGTTTGTTTCCTTCTTCTACCCATATAAATTCCACTGAACTTCTACATGCGCTAACCTCACAAGATGGGAGGATCAAAGCTCTAATACCACTGTAATGTTCCCAAGCCAATTTTTTCATTTGGAACACTAACTGCTCACTATTTAACTGATGTGTGTGTGTTTGCTTGTAGGTTTACTTCTTGATTTATGTCTTAGGGTTTATAGATATAGTTAGCAAGAATAGATCTGAAGATATAACAGTGGAAATACAAGATATGACAAGCAATACCAGATATGGAACCAAACAGCATAGATCTGACCTTTATTGATATAATAAGCAAGAACCTGATACAATAAGGATGTATATCTGGGATAACATCAGATAGATCCAATAGATAAGATATGATCTACTACAAAATGCTCTCGATAAGAAGATGCAAGCCTCCAAAGGCTAGATACAAGATGAAGATCAAGACAAGAAGAGTCAAGGTCAAGTCCAAACCCCCCCTGGCTGAAGGTACGCCCTCCTGAATGGTTGTGAAGATCCAATATTTCGGCCTAGCTACTGGAAGCCTCCAAATGGCACCCAACTCTACAAAATGATAGATCAGAGAAAGTATAAACCCCTCCTGAAGCCTCAAGCCAAAATGTCCAAGTCTACTACTCCAAATGTTAAATCCTCAAGTAAAACTACGCCCTCCTGAATACTGTCAAACCCTAATATTTTGGCCCTGTTGAAGGAGGCCTCCAATCACTATGAAACTCTCCAGGATGATAGATCGGGCTATGGGAAATCTCCTGGTGAAGTCTCAAGGAGAGATCTGAATTTTTACTCCTCCAAACTGACTAGATATGAATCTCAATAGCGCCCTCCTTCTCTCCAAGTCATGTCAATGCTCTAGGAAGTCATCTAGCAAGAATAGTTCTCTCAAAATGCACTAGAATTTATGATCAAGGCCCTGCAAGAAAAACCCAAGTGTTAGAATGTCCAAAAGCCTTGCCAATCTCTTGGATCAAACTTCCTTCAAAGAATGTTGTGCCCTCCTGTTGAAAACCCTCAAGGGTATGGCCTGTAGCTATCCTGGATGAGTGATGATACCGATAGTTGTTGTAGAATGGTGTGGGTGGAGTATTTCATCCCCGATACCAATCTTGGAACAAGACAGGTGTAATATTTCACCACTGAATTGTCCTCTAGGGTTTATATTCTCAAAACCCTCAAAATTGTGTGTTCAACAGCCCAAAATCAATTTGCAATAATAATCCAAGATGATTGAGAGGTGTGCCCTTGCCTTTCCTTTATACCTCCATTCTATTTCTCTGTTGAGTTAGTTAACCTCCGGGGTTAACTCCTAACTCAACCTCAAGTGTTCTAATTCTTCATTGAGTTACTTTTTACCTTTTCAAGTCAACTTAATATTACAACCTTGGAGTCTAGTTGACTTTTTCCCCTTGTTGCATGAGACTATAGTCTAGTGAGGATGACTAGACTACAAAGTCTTTCTAATCCTCTTCATCAAGAGGTGGGGGACATTACAAGACATTTTTGGGATACATGTAACAACCATTCCCAAAAGAAAGGACAACAAGAGGAATATAGATGGAAAGTGTTAAGTATGGGAAGGTGTAGGTACATTTCCCCTATCAAGGCCTCCCAGTAGTACCGCTTTTCCCCAAGAGTGACAACACTTGACTAAAGTACATATGATGGCCACCAAGGCGAAACAAGGAAAAAAGTATAACTCCCAAGCATTGTGATTCATTATCTGAATTCAACCCATGATACTTATCTAAATTCCCAATGCATTAAATATAACATTTTGTATGAAACAATGGTTAATGTACCTCATGTATGCTAGACCACCATTATCAGGTGAGCATGTTGATCAAGTGTATGAGCTGAGCAATGATGAGGGAAAGGCATCTGATGAGTTGTTGTCTGTGGAGAATGTTAGTCATCATCTCTAGGACCATTGTCTGCATTGTGGATCATGAAGAATTATCTCCTCTAATTACCCCTAGGTTAGAGGGGGTAATAGTTAGTCTTTAAGTTTTTCGAAGTTGTTAGAGCTTTAGGTGTCTCTATTTAGTATACTTAAATGAATAGTTCGGATGTAGTAATTATAATTATGTATAAACTCTCTTATGTAGTTTGTGAGAGACAAATTTTGTTTGAAATTCCATAATAACTCTTTTTGTATATTTCTTATTGCCTCTCTTACAACATATTAATATAATATTTCCAAGTTTTTTGTTTTTAAAAAAACAATTCAAAATTTTAACGATATATTTATTAAAAGAAATAACTTATTTAATTCATCTCCACCAATCCACATTGTGTATGTGTTATATAAAAGATAAATATTTTTGTTTTCCTGTATTTTAAATGTTATAATAAAATAAGGCTTTTAAAATCTAAAATTAACTTAATTAAAATTTAATTAACAATGTTAAAAAATTCAATATTAAACTATAATAAATAATTTAACTAAAATTTAAATAATAAATTCCACATTTGGAAAAATATAATTAACTATTAAAATCTTTATTATTCCCTGTCGAAGGCATAGAGGGACTATAGTGATCGATAATTCGTTGACTTCATATTAATATGTCATTTGACTATAATTTTTTGCATAATCTCTATTGTTCGAACTAGAGAACTAAAAACATTATTTTTATATAATAAAAAAAACCTTATATGTCATCATCTCATTGGAGAATAGATTCAAAGTCTTATTGCCAGCTTCGATATTCCCAATGTTTTAAATGTTTAGATATCCAAAGTTTTGAGCATCGATGCTCTTTTTTTATTTTTATTTTTTTATTGAAATGTTTACATACCGAAAGTTTTGAGCATTGACAGTCTTTTTGAGGTACTTGAATAGGCCTGATAGCTTAAATGTTTGCATAGTGTGAGGCCCTTAAATAGGCCTGACATCCTTAAATTTTTACTTGAATAGGCCTATCAGAGTACATTTTTCTTCCAATTTTTGCATACAATCTTGCAGTGAATTTGTGCAATATTATTGTCCACTGCCACTCACATAGTCATCATATGTTTCATATTTCTTCTATGCTTGGAATGAAATTTAATCATCATTGAAAATACATATATTCTTTATTGGTTCATTGGTTGTTGCTTGTTCACTGGTTCGTTGCTTCATTAGTTGTTGCTTGTTGTTGTTTGGTTCAACTTTGCAAGGTTGAAGTCATGCACCTGCAGTTGGACTTGTTGGTGCTTTCTCACTGGTTTTTTGCTTGCTGATTGCTTTTGTTTGCTTCAAATTTGCAAGTTTGGAGTCCTTCACCCACAATTGGAGCTATTTTTTCACTTTGCACAGTTCAAATCCTGCACCCGCAATTTGACCTGTGATTTTGTCGTTCATCATTGATGAGTAAGTCTCAATACCATAGTTTCACTCATATTCATTGTTTATTATTTATTGTTTACAGTTTGCAAGTAAGAATGTTTAAGTATTTAATCATCATTCTTATCTTGCAGACTTTCCATAGAGGTTGCTATATCTTTTCCTCCTGCTCTTAAATTTTCCTCCATTTTTTTCCCCAAACTCTGCACCATGTGCATGCCAATGTCATTTTCACAACTCCAGCTGTTTTTTTTTCTAGCATTACAAATCCCGATCCTTTTCCGTATGTGACAAAGTGGAAATCTAACGCCTCAATTGAATAAGGAAATTTTTTAGCCTTCCCACCTTGCCCTCAATAATATTCCCACCTTGCCCGGGAATGAGTACCTACCTATCCCGTACGGGAATCGAACCAGTGTCTTTCACATGGAAAGATGATGTCAAGCTTGTTTCCTTTGAAAAATGTTCTTGTAGAAGAAAATTGCAGGTAGGTGTAGAAGGGATAAGTATGATACAACGGTAACCAAGTTGCAACAAAATTGCACACCATTTCCAGGCATTATCCATCTTTATTGATGACATATTTCAATAAGTTATAAAGAAAAAAGTTCCAGGACCTGGAATGGAAATCCTAGGTAATTCTAGGACCTATTATTGCACTTTGCAGAGTTGAAATCCTACACTCACAATTGGACCTACGATTTTGTCGTTCATCATTGACGAGTAAGTTTCAATACCATAGTTTCCTTTGTATTTGTTATTTACTGCTTACTATTTATAGTTTGAAAGTAAGAATGTTTAGGTATTTATTCATCATTCCTATCCTACAGACTTTCCATAAAGGTTGGCATATCTTTCCCTCCTGCTTAAATTTTTCTCCAATTTTTTCTCCAAACTCTGCACCATATGTATACCAATGTTGTGTGCACAACTTCGGCTGTCATTTTTTCTAGCATTACAAATCCCAGTCCTTTTCCTTATGTGACGAAGTGGAAATATAACGCCTCAATTGAATAAGGAAATTCTTTATCCTTCCCACCATGCCCTCGATGATATTTCCACCTTGCTCGGGAATGAGTACCTACATGCCTTTGCAAAATGTTCTTGTAAAAGAAAACTGCAGGTAGGTGTAGAAGGGATAAGTATGATACAAAGGTGACCAAGCTGCAACAAAATTGCACACCATTGTCAGGCATTATCTATCTTTATTGGTGACATATTTCAATAAGTTATAAAGAGAAAGTTCCAGGACGGTGTCTACATTGTATAGGAATAGGAAAAGGAAAAAACAAATTGAGACCTTGGAAAATGATGACATTGACTACCTCATGAGAAAAGACCCAGTGACATGTACTCATTACTATAGACATGGAGTAAATGCTCTGAGGCAATTGATATGTCATGCATATACAGGAAAAGTTTCATATAATGCAGGTGGAACAACAGTCCACTTTGCATTATTGATGCCTTTTAACAAGTCACATTTTCTTCCACTCAACAAATAAATGTTAGATACCTTGTCAAAGCTTTATGGCGAACTACAATTTGTGTTCATAGATGAGGCATCCTTGATTGGAAGTTGCTTCTTATATTCCATTCACAATCGACTGAGAAACATAAAACATGTCCAAACCAAATACTTTGGAAACCTTGATATGGTATTCTGTGGGGGTCTTTACCAAGCACAACCCATACAAGATTCTCTCATATTTGAGCAACCTATGGTCAACATGCAAACAATGACACGTGATTTTTGGAAAGACAGCATAAAATGCTTTGAATTACATACTACAATGTGCCAGACAAATGAAAAAATTATTGTAGTTCTAAATAGAATGCGAAAAAACAACCAAACATGTGAAGACTTAACATATATCAATTCAAGTTGCATGTGACTAGCCCCGACCGACCCAACCTTCCCTTACCTATTCTACAAGAATAAGGATGTTGCAGTGCATAACAAGTATATGTTATCACTCATGTCTGGCAATGATATCATCATCAACTCAATTGATCTTGAAGAACAAAACCATGGCAATGTACCATGTCATCAACATACATCAACTTTCCCTTTGCAACTTGTCTTGAAATTAGACATGCTAGTTGAAATATATGCCTGCAACTATGATTCACAGGATGGCCTAGTGAATGGTGCAGATGGAATACTCAAAGATTATACCAAAACAGAAAAATTTGATGTCCTCTGTATTAAGTTCCATGACCATCACATTGGCCACCGACAAGCCAACAAGTTAGCTTATCTATATAATTCAAACACTTCGCATGAATGGATAACTATATTATGAATATCAAAATCAATATCAACATCGGCAAAGACAGGTCAACTAAAGATTCAAAAATAGTTTCCAATTCAACTTGCATGTGCACATACAATCCACGGATCACAAGGAATAACACTTGATAGTGTTTCCTTCGACCCTGTTGGAATACGAATACATGGACTTGTATACACAGCTCTGTCCCGTTTCATAAACATAGAATCCTTGTATTTGCTAAGCACTTTTACAAAATATAACTTCAAATTCAAACATAAAGTTGATACTAAGATGCAACACCTTCGGACTAGTGCAAAATGACATATGTAATATGATGACCAATCCATACAAACAAACTCATTTGTATCAATTCTCTCACTTAACACGCACAACTTAAATGCACATATGAATGATATACTCAATGAATATGACACAATGCAATCTGATATTATGTGCTTGCAAGAAACATACATGACATTATGCATGCAATATAAGAAATTTTCAAATCACACTTGCATATCCAGTTACATTACGCATGGAGTGATGATAGTAGTGAAAAAACATATAACAATTTTGGATCATATGCATTTCAAAGAAAAAAATGTTGAGATGGTGCTAGCAAGAGTAATTTTCTGTGGATTGCAAATTGCAATATTCAATCTCTATGTCCCTCTGTGTGCAACATTGCCCAGCATAACAAATGTTTTTTCAAATGCATTACACCATTTACATCCAAACGAAACCATTATCATTCTAGGAGACTTCAATATTGACCTGTACAAAATAGTGCCATAACAAAAGAATTGGAAAACTACATGTGCAATTACAATCTCTGCTTTCTTTTGGATAAGATAAAGCATCTACAAAACGCACGTATTGACCATGTATGGTCAAATGTGCCCATTTTACAATACACACTCTTTATCTTAGACACATACTTGTCTAACCATGATACAATTTGTCTTGTACTTGAATTATGAAATATACATCAAACATATTACAAAATCATATTTCCATGTCTCAAAGCACATCTAGATAATTTTTTGCACAAAACCAAATCATTCAGCTAGGATCATCCAACTTCTTAATATTTTCCTACTTGTAATATAATTTGGCCAGGAAAAATTCTATATAACCACAACCGTGGATCAAGAAAAACAAAGGTGCATGCTTCTAACTCTATCTTTTATTCTATTCCTTTGATTCTCATTTATTGTATGTACATATTACTTGTTTTCCCTTACATACCAACTTCCATTCATGTTCATTGTATTGTGTGCATTCCCACATTGAAACAAACAGAATAATTAGACAAGACGAAGGACTCTTAACCACAAATGTAGAAGAAGACATGCAAAGGTGCATGCTTCTACTCTTATTTCATATTCCATTGTTTTGTATTTCATTTATTATCTATATATTTATTCTACTGCTTTGCACCTATTTATTATATGAAGATACTACATATCTTCCTACATAATAACTTATCTTCATGTCACCTGTATTTTCTGTACTGCTACATTGAAATAAATATAATTGTATTTATTTTTTTACATGTCTTTATACATACCAACTTACCTTCATGTCCATTGTATTTTCTGCACTGCTACATTGAAAGAAACAGAATAATTGGATAAGAAGATGAAATCTTATATGCCATGGCAGAGGAAGCTGAAGTACAATCTTCGAAAAGGTATACCAATAGTGATAGTAAATCAAACACACAAAACGAGTATGTGGATAAAATATTGGACTAGAAAATGATGATTTGGCAACAATGGGGCTTTGTTGAGACTTCCCGCTTCCGAAAATTGCCCTCCCCTTTTCTATTTTCCCACTCTCTTTTATCCCTTTTTTTCCCTCTTTTATACTTAATCGAATTCCCCTTTCTTTTTCCCCTCTACTTTCCCTTTCTGGTTACTTTACTTGGTCATTTTTTCTGAAAATGTCTATATGTGCAGGTTGGCAGACTCACGGGTTCACATTTCCACTCATGCTTCCATATCACGAGTCCGACCGACCGCTGCCCCATTCCATACTCATCCACTTTTTCGATCACGGGTTCATGGGATGGCGAGCTCAAAATTGCGCTTCTATTGTTTTGTGTCCTGCAAACAGCACCCGGAGTTTCGCGATATACAAATTGACAACCGGACTCCCGGGATGGCAGGATCAATATTGCACTTCTATTGTTCTGTGACCTAAAAATAGCACCTGAAGTTCTGCGATATACAGATTGATCGTCGGACTCCCCCATCATGACATGTTCGATTTTACAAATTTTTGCACTCAAAATTTCCAAGACATACAATTTGACCGTCGGGCCCTCACGTCTCCTGAGTATCCCTTGACACCCTATTTCATACTCAATACCCTTCAAGCTTGTATGTGATATCCAGAACAATTATGAACAATATACAATGCATATGCTTATTTAGTCATTGTGATGCTCAATGTACACATGTTTGCATCAGAAAAAGTTGGACGAGTGACATGGGCATGAGTAGTCAATCATCGCAAACATCAACAAAATGACAAGGCCAAAGGTAAAGATTCATACATTATGCTCTTTCTATGTTTACCAATTAAATATACTGAGTTATGTATTCATCTATTCCATGATAAATATGTTGATTTCATATACAACACATGATTTTCATCTCACAAGAAGTATCGGCGAGCGCAAGTGAAACGCCCAACATAGTACAAGATCTGCATACTAAGAGGTATGGTTACAAAACTATGACCTGCATACTTGTACATTTGTGCAAAAAAAATGATACAAACTTCCATTCACATTGCTTTTTTTGTTCAAAAAATGTCACCAGGTCTAAACTTATAACACCCAATATACTATCGATAGAAGGCTTGAACAGTCGTCGAAATGGACAAATGTTCGTCGGGGACATAATGGTCGTGTATAGCACCTACTTAGACAAGGAAAACAAAACTAGATGCATTATGCGTGCTAACATGATAGACAATGAAGCCATGATGACAGTCACACTGACTATTCCTACACAACTTGTCCAGAAACATGCAGAAAAGATCTTGCCAAGTAATGGGATATCCATTACAAATTTCAATATATTACCGAAAATAGTATATGACCATGGTGATTGTGATCGGATTATATCGCTCAATGAAACAATTATTGTGGAAAAAGTTCCCACGGTTTGTTAAGAATATTGTTTCGTACCGGACACAACAATCAGCGAACTTGCAGAGACCAACGACATTTACCCAATCGGAACCATTGGTGCAGTTGTCATACTCGCGAGAAAAGTTGGCTCGCAACACATTCTCCATATAAAAGATGGAGAGTCAGACAACGACAAGGCAATGGTACCGTTCTCCATACCCAGTTTTGTCCTTTACTTTCACATGTTCATATATCTCAGTTATCTTACACAACTATTACCCCGTTCCATTTTG
Organism: Picea mariana; assembly: GCA_032191745.1. Lineage (NCBI taxonomy): Eukaryota > Viridiplantae > Streptophyta > Pinopsida > Pinales > Pinaceae > Picea > Picea mariana. Next base: position 47,934 of record JASDQU010307328.1, on the reverse strand, counting down.
CAGCTATAATTGTTCGACACCTATTCAAATTTATTTTCCTCAATGGAACAACAGTTGCATAAAGGGAAATTTCCACTTATGCTCTTCAAAAATATAACAAATAAAAGAGATGTTAAAGAAAGGATATTTTTCACAATCCAAGCAACATTTGTAACAGAATTGTGAATAGACATAGTACAGGATCTCAAGAAACTAACTAGCTCAACAACTGTTGTACGTATACATCTACAATTCCATCCACACTTTGCACATAAAAATTGCCTTAAACAATTTTGTGCATTTTTTTTTTGTACACATATATATTATATTGTTCAATATATTAACTACTGTGTTCATGTGCACAGGCTAAGGGTGTTTTGGTTGCAGCAAATGCATACTCGACCCCCTTCGAGCTTGTATGTTCCAAATGTAACTCTCCTGCTTCTTCCTATGCTTTCATAATTGATGGCACAATTGATTGTGTACGATGCAGTAAAAAATTCCCTTACATATATAGACATTGCCTCAATGTTTCCATATGAACCCTTAGCAACACAATTGCACATTGTACAAGTAGACAACCTGTATTACCAGATGTGCTTCCTGGGTTGGCAGAATTGCCATATGAAGTATACCTACAGAAAAAGGCAAAGAGTGTCTACATGTTACGTGACTTTTGTGTCCATGGAAAATTTAATTTAAATGAGGACAATGTCATACTGCATATCGGTTGAACCAAAAAAAAAATGCATATCATGCATTGACAAGAAATGAAACAATTTGATTTGTATCTGTCCATGCTACCCAATCAACATATGAATAGAGTTTTTCAGTGCCATGACAAAGTGAACTCAAAGCGCATAAGATTGTTCAGTCCAGGAATGAGAAGCATGAGGAAAGACCTCATACAAAGTACCCAACTGTGAATAAAGTAGGTCCATCCTTTGAGCCATCAAAATGGCTTGCTCCTCTGAACGGAACCATTAGGAATTTTCAATAATATTGCAAATTTGGCATTGTTCAAACTCCATTAACTTAAATGTTGACACTCTTTTCCAGAACTAGTAATGTTATAACATTGTTAGGTCAACATGATCTTGGTTCATAGTACTATTAGAAGCAAATGTTCATAGTGATCTTGGTTCATAGTAATATAGTAATTGGCAAATTTCTTGGTGCCCATTTGGGGATTTGGTTATAGATGGGATACAATGCCCAATCTCCACTGATTTTTTCCTGTCTTGTTTTTGGCAGACTTTTGTTCATGTGCTTTCATATTATAGTTCAAGGTTCTTATGGGCCCGATTTTTGAATTATGGTTGGATGATAGATTCAGGATCTTAGCGATTTTTCTATGATCTTAAAGAATATACAATAATTTCCTTGCCTTTTAATGTAAGATCTGTGAAGAAAATGTAATATGTAGTTCATTTTATCACTTTTACTTTTTTTTCCAAGAAAAAATTACTCGATATAATATTAAAATATATATCATTTACAAAGCAGGCTCTGTTATCACTTTTACTTGATTGATGAAATTGCCAAAATTCTTCTTCAGAAATATTTTGAAATAAAAGGATATATCCTAGCTGAAGTTGAATGGGATTATGATATCAACCACAAAAATTAAAATTAAAATTCATCATTGTTATACTTATGGTCAAGTTGACGGTACAATAATTTTACTTGAACAACCCTCCATTGATTTTTCTGTAGCTTTTTTATGCTTCTCTTATGTAAACACATCCTGGAAAGTATAACTATGACTCACTTTATCTATTCCTTGTTTGAAGAGCCTCTTGACTTGTCTAATTCACTTCATAGTTACGGTTAAGACCATCAATGGGGCTTTGTTAAGACCAATTCCCACTTCTAAAAATTCCCCTCCCCTTTATTTTTCCCCTCTACTTTCCCTTTCTAGTTACTTAGTCATTTTTCGGAAAATGTCTAAGTGCGCAGGTTTTCAGATTCACGCGTTCACATTTCCACTGATGATTTTATATCACAAGTTCGACTGACCAATTCCCCATTCCATACTCAACCACTTTTTCGATCACGGGTTCCTGGCCAGGCGAGCTCAAGATTGCGCTTCCATTGTTCTGTGCCCTACAAACAACACACGGAGTTCCCTGATATACAAATTGACAACCAAATTCCCCTTTCTTTTTCCCCTCTACTTTCCCTTTCTGGTTACTTAGTCATTTTTTCGAATATGTCTCATGCTTTTATATCACAAGTCCGAACGACCACTTCCCCATTCCATACTTAGCCACTTTTTCAATCGTCGATTCTCGGGTAGGCACACTCAACATTGCGCTTCCATTGTTCTGTGACCTACAAACAACACCCGGAGTTCCATGATATACAAATTGACCGTTGAATTTCTCCATCATGCCATGTTCTGTGTTACACATTTTGCAGTCAAAAATTCGGAGACATGCAATTTGACCATCGGCCCCTCACATCTCCTAAGTATAACTTGTGACCCTATTTTGAAGCATGACCGACCCTTTACATACTTGGCCATTTCTTGGAATATCTTTCGCAGGTCGTCGGGTTGGCGGGTTCATGAAATCTACAATCCTTAATCACTCTTCTTCATCCCCCCCACCTTCACACTTCTTTCTAAATATGCAATTATTAAGATTTAATGCTAATAGTTCATCATGCAGGAACCGTAAAGATTGTCATTAATGAGCAAAAGGCTCAAGGAGATATCCCATTAATACAAATTAAACCAAGATTTGCACAGGTTTATATTATCCCTTCTGAGTGTTCATTTCAAACATCATGGAATCTCTTTTGTGCATCATCGGGTTGGAAGTTTCATGAAATCTCCAATCCTTAATTGCACTTCGTCGTCCCCAACACCTTCACACTTCTTTCTAAGTATTCAATTAGTAAGCTTTAATGGTAACAACTCAATACGCAGGAACCGTAGAAATTATCATTAATCAGTGAAAGGCTTGAGGAGATATCTCATTGATACACATTAAACCAAGATTTGTGGAGGGTTATATTATCCCTTCTAAGTGTTCATTTCAAACATCATCTGCAGCAAATGGGCGTTCTCGTCAACTTATGGAAGTAGCTCGACAACAGTTCCGTCGAGATATAGTAAACACCTTCAGGCATGATGACCAGAACTTGCAGTGGTCCAGGGCATATTCTTACTCCTCATACCCTTCCACCTAGAAGGAAGTAAGGAGATGGTACCTTGGTGCACCGAGAGATATATTTCAAGCCAAAGAATTCCAAGCCAACCCCCCCTGCGTTTATTTGTTTTATAACCCTATAAATGTGTATATCATGCCCCCTACCTTTATTTGTTTTGTAACCCTATAAATGTGTATATCCTGCATTCGCTTTGTATATCCATCGCCCACTCCAAATTTCAAGGATTTTATAGAAAATCCACGAAAGAATGGTCGACGCAGAGGTTTATGCGGTTGATTTCAAGACGGAAGAAGATGATCTGATGGACGATGATATGACGATGGATGATGGAAATGCGGATGTGGTTCCCACTCATGTGCCCAAATTGAAATCCACCATAATGGGGGGCACTTCCCAGCTCGGCGATCGCGGCCCTAAGAACACCAAAGGAAGGGGTTTCAGAGAAGAAACAAACGTTGAACGCAATAGTCACTTTACAGCATGAGAGTTTGAGTCTCTCGACTCGGATGGCGGTCCTGGCCCTCAGAGATATATCCTTTCCTTTCATTTTTAGGGTTTGGATTTTTCCCTGGTGCAAGCTATGTGCCTTAAGTCATTGACTGTAAGGAGATGGTATGTTGATGTGTCAAGAGATATATTTCAAGCCAAAGAATTATTCAATTACAGGATGAGTCTCATGTTCTTTGGAGATACAATTAACATCTTAGGGGGTGAGGACCAGAACTCCCAGTTGTCCAAGGCATATTATTACTACTCATCCCCTTCCACCTAGAACAAATTAATTTGGACCTCTGGAATTGCTCGTGCAGGCTGTGTCCCTGAAGTCTTTGACTGTAAGGAGGTGGTCTCTTGGTGTGCCAAGAGATATATTTCAAGCCAAAGAATTATTCCACTGCGGGACCACTCTCTTGTTTCTTTGTCACCTCAGGTATTCTACAAGATGTTGAGATTTTTGAAGCCAACATTGACCTTCAGAGGAGAACACTGCAAGGAGTTCTTGAAAAAACATGATAATCAATTTTGTGTGCATGTTCAAGAGCTTGTCGATGCCTTCTACATGTTGTTTCACTAGATGAACAACACATAATTGTATGCATGTTTTTTTTTTAACTCCTCTACCTGTATTTATGAAAAGTATGTTTAATGTTTCGGTGAAAAGAACTCAATCCAATGTCTATGGATAAATATATATTACCCATTATTTTTCTTATAGATTTACTGTTAAAAAATTGCCTTGGAATCTTGGTTGGGGCTTCTTTGTTGTATTTAACACCTCTTCTCATTTACATGGTTCGATAGTCTCGTAATTCTTAAATATTGTATTGACTCAAGTAATTTGATCAAATATTAAGCATGGAACAATTATATGACAATGCATTGTGTCGATCACATGAGGATTCTACGAAAACATAAATGAATTTCACACACATTTTCAAACCAACATTCAATTCCATTTGTAATGTAGATAGAACATAGCAACACTAATTCACGATGCGGGAGTTGGGGCCCCACCCAAGAAGTTTCATTCTCATCTCAACCTTACTAAACAAACGATCTCTTATTTCCCTCTCGATTCCTTGATTCCTTCACTCAAAAAGGAAGCATACTATTGGTTGTCCATCCCCTGGCCTCTATTTGAGCACTTTTACTTTATTAATGAAATTACCAAATTTCTTCTTGGCAAATATTTTGAAAAAAAAATGATATATGCTAGTTGAAGTCAAACGGGGCTATGAAATCAACCACAATATTAAAATTCAAGTTCGTCATTGTTATACTTACGGTCAAGTTGACAGTACAATAAGTTTATTTCAACAACCCTCCATTGATTTCTCTGTAGATTTTGTATGCTTCTCTTATGTAAACACATCCTGGAAAGTATAACTATGACTCACTTTCTCTATTCTTTGATTAAAGAGCCCGTAGAGCTGTCTAATTGACTTCATAGTTACCATTGCTCCTAAAGTCTGCACATGAGTGCTAAAGGGCAGAGCCAAGCTAGCGGAAATTTGGAATGGTTGTTCTTTTGAATTTGTTGGTGAGTTAGAGGGTTGTTTCACCAAGACAAAAGCATGGTCAAATTGGAAAGATGATATGGACGAGGATTATCCTTGGTTGGTAGCAGAATAATGACAGACAAGTGAAATAATAGAGGTAAAAATAGAGGGAAACAACAAACCATTCAATGAATAATCTGTTGCAAAAATTTTAATACTTAAAATAATATTTCAAGGCATTAAAAAATGTATCAAAAACACAATTACTCCCACAGGTTGCAATAAAAACAAATCTTCATAAAAGCATTAGTTGATGCACCCTAGTCGCCTGAAATTACCAATAGCCCAATCTACCAAATCGACCTCCCTATTATCGAATCAACAAAGATGAATATTATGGGATCAAAGAATTTTTTGTGTGATAATTGAATTAGGAAAAATTGTTACTTATTCTAGTTTTTTTAAGCCCTTATCACAGTAAGAGTGCATAATTATATTAAGCCACTGTTCTCTACAAAATCCAAACATCAATAGCGCCTGTAAATAAATTATACATAGTTATATCCAAAAATCAAGTTATAGTTAATATTTTCATTTGCTCACACCCTTTTTAATGATACAAGAACAATACAAAAGGAGTATGTGGATAAAATATTGGACTAGAAAATGATGATTTTGCAACAATGGGGTTTGTTTGAGAACAATTCCCACTTCCGAAAATTAACCTCCCCTTTTCTATTTTCCCACTCTCTTTTATTCCCTTCTTTTCCCTCTTCTATACTTAACCGAATTCCCCTTTMTTTTTCCCCTCTACTTTCTCTTTTAGGTTACTTAGTTGTTTTTCCGAAAATTTCTAAGTGCATGGGTTGGCAGACGCACGGGTTCACATTTCCACTCATGCTTTTATATCACGACTCCAACCGACCACTTCCCCATTCCATACTTAGCCATTTTTTCGATCACGGATTCCCAGGCAGGCGAGCTCTAGATTGCACTTCCATTGTTTCATGACCTACAAACAACACCCAAAGTTCTGCGATATTCAAATTGACTATCGGACTCTCCCATCATGCCCTCTTTCGTGTTACACATTTTGGACTCAAAATTTCTGAGACATACAATTTGACCGTCGGGCCCTTACATCTCCGAAGGATCCTTTGTCACCTTATTTTGAAGCCCATTCAATCGCTTTCCATACTTGGCCATTCTTTGAATCACTTTCATGGATCGTCGGGTTGGTGGGTTCACGAAATCTCCAATTCCTAATCATTGTTCCTCATGCCCGCCACCTTCTCACTTATTTC
>JASDQU010307328.1:2106-27804 GCA_032191745.1 Picea mariana | reverse complement strand
TAAATGATCATGTTTTCCACTGTGTAAATGAAATATTGTTGAAACCTATGGATTGTCTAATTATAACAGTAACTATATGTTTATTCTGAGAATTAAAATGTATCTCTTTGTTGTTACGCATGTGATTATACAATTTTGTATGTTTTCTGTAAAATTCCATGTACAGTTTGTTACATAGTGCGTTATAAGCTCTGGGTAAGTGAAAAGGTACACTACAATAACACAACAACTCATAATCATCACCAAGATCAATATTTGCTTCTAATAATATACCAATACAAGTATGCTATATCATCCATAAACCATGTGTCAAAAATACTACTAACAAGTGCCTCCAACCATGTACCAAGTAAGTATCAATCATGTATCAACAGCACATCAACTATGACTCATCAATATGTACCAACATCATCAACTATACACCTCATGTATGTGCCAACTCATCAACTATTTGTCTCACCCGTGTACCCAACACGTACCTCAACCAAAACCCCTCATCAATTTCATCATCCAAATCTAATTTGTAACTCTGTAATAGACCTGGTGTATATGATCACACACCTGCAAACCTTCCTTAACTTTAACAACAAGAGACTAGCATTTTAATCAAACTTTACTTAAGTCTCACATGACTAGTTTTGGATTAGTCAACAACCCTAACTTCAAATAATCATAACTATGTGCTTGTAATGAATAAAGATATGAAAATAGTACACAATGTTATTCAGTGTGTTTTATGCAATTCCTCCAGGTGTCACTACTTGGAACCTCTCATAAAAGGAGTTATAGAAAAAATGGCATACCTTGTTGAATTCTGGATTATTCTAGAGAGAGAACTTGTAGAGCATGCCCTCGCACGGAATATTTGTTGTATGGATATGAAAATTTTACACATAATACTACAGATTGTACTCTAACCAACACATTTGGTTTTACTGAATTTGGATCTGTTATGAAGAAGTTATGAAATTTTTACCCGAAAAAATTGTTTTAGACTAGTTTCAGGACTAGCCACAAACCCTATTTTCCATGGAGTGTAACTCCAAAAATACAACGACCCACAAGCTAAAATTCGTACCACAGCTACTTGGATATGTTTTCTCAATAGCCTCTCAACTTCATGGTCTGAATCATTCTAGAAAAAAAAGTTATTGTGAAAATGGTGAGATGACCTACAAATAACATACCTTAGAAAGCATCATCAAAAGAATTTATCCTCCCTTGAATTTAGGCCTTATTTACTTCACCTTCCCTCTGAAATTTGGCTTAGATATCCTTTGGTTACCTCAGTCACCTGTAGATATTAAATATGTTCAAGTGTGATTAAAATGAGAGAGTCTTACCTCTTATTTATACTTTCATGTAGCTTCCTCAAGGGGTTACCTTTTAACCGTCTTAACCCAATTTCCTTATTTTAGGGATAACCCACTTCTAACCACTTTCCATAATTAGAAATTTCTTCATTTACTTTATTATTTAAATAATCCTCCTTGACTTTGTCACTTCACTTTATTATTTAAATAATCATCTTTGACTTTGTCACTTCACTTTATTATTTAAATAATCCTCTTTGACTTTGTCACTTCACTTTATTATTTAAATAATCCTCTTTGAATTTGTCACTTCACTTTATTATTTAAATAATTTCTTCTTTGCAAGCACTTTGACTTCTTTGACCTTTTGGGGCTTCAAGCCAACATATGAGGGTCCTCCAAATTCGTAAGGCCATAACTCTCAAACCGTGAGGAGTTATGTGACGTTCCACATACCACCAGAAATGACATGACATGTACTATCCATATAGAATAGTATTACCTGTAAATATATCAAAAATTATACCATTATACATCGAACAAACCTGGGTTCTCCAACTTCACATGGCCATAACTCTCTAATTGTGAGGAGTTATGTGATGTTCCACATACCACCGGAAATGGCATGACATGTAATACCCATATAAAATAGTCTTACCTTCAAATATATTAAAACTCATACCATTATACATCAAGCAAACTTGGTTCCATTACCCAAACCTTTGTGCTACCGGAATTCGGTACCGGACTTTCTCCAAGGGTTGACATCAATCTACAATATCACTCTCCAATGGTTGAAATCAATGAAAACCAACAATCCATACCAATTTTCCATCAACCTAAGCCAAATTTATGACACCCTCTTCCTTGAGAGAAATTGCAGATCAACCTCTACAAAGTGGGCTTGTTGCTCACAGAAAAAAGTTTCAGGAAAAGGGCATCTTCCTTTTTCTCAACACCTTCTTTTCACACAATTTAAATTAATTTCAATGAGATGAAAACTCGTGAAAATAAACAATCATGTTAGGTGTGTGTTAATATATAGAAAAAATTAGCAAACACAAAGGTCACACAAGAAGATCAAAGAATCTTCGACACTGAACACATTTTCAAAAAAAATTATATTTGTTTTTTTGCCACCACATATAACTTTATTTATCCTAACATATATAGAGATACACAAGCCAGATGATCTATTTAATAGAATGAAATGGATGCTGCTTACTTTGTCCAAGGGAAAAATTAAACAATTGACTATGGAAATTGAAGTTAACTCTAAATATTGGGATGAAAGTCAGTTGGAAGTATACAAAGTTCATTATAAATAAATTTCATAAATACATTAAAGAGATAAAACCTCCAATGCAGAAACGGAAATTTCCAAGATGGAAAGTCAGACTCCAACAATATATCAAGTTACAAGTGATGGGGATATCTGTGCTTTTTAGTAGCTATCTGTTGCACTACTGGTAATAGGAAAAATTACATGATCTTATTAAGAAAATAAAAGCAAGATGGATTATGCAAAACACAGTATAATTAGAATGAGAATACTTTTAAAAACTAAATGGTTTCAATGTCAGAATTGCTCTAGGAGATTAAACGCTCGGGCGTCTTCTCTTTCTGAAATGAATGTGAGTTGTCGATCAGTTTCCAATGTGCCATCTGGGTGACTCTGGAAATTTAGCATCCCTGCTAAAGTTTTACCAACCTGCCATTTTAGAACTCCCCTGGCCATATTTAACGATGGAACAAATTTCTCACAAAGTGGCTTTCTCGCTAATTACTTGTTGACCCGATATTAGTATAATATTATCATTAACTAATTTGGGAATTCGGGGCTCTGAGCTTCGGGGAACTGTGTTTGTTCTGGAAGGAAAACTCGCGGAGTGACATTCTCCCGCATTCATGTAGCAACCTGACGTCTTATGGTTGACGTGTTGCAGAGTGCCACGTGTCCTTTTCTACATGGATACCACATGTCTTGTATGTTGCTTGCCACGTGTCTGCAACAGTTTCCATGTGTCTCTGGTACTTCAGGATTCTCATTCTCCCATGGTCCCTACATACCTGTGCATTTATTTCCATTCCAACCCGACAGGGACTACGCTGTCGTGTAGCACTTGTTAAAAGAAATAACTTATTTAATTCATCTCCACCAATCCACATTTTGTATGTGTTATATAAAGTATTAATATCTTTGTTTTTATGTATTTTAAATGTTATAATAAAATAAGGCTTTTAAAATCTAAAATTCAATTAACGGTGTTAAAGAATTCAACATTAAATTGTAATAAATAATTTAACTAAAGTTTAAATAATAAATTTCACATTTGGAAAAATACAATTAACTAATAAAATCTTTATTTCTCTAATATTTATTTAATTGTTCGTATTTTTTAAAGATAATAAAATATTTTTAGAAAAATATTTTTTTTTTTATCCATATTCTTAAAAGTTTAATAAGTTATTGTTAAAAAACAACTTATTTAGAAAGATATGGGGTGGCAGGACACTTTGACGTGGAGAAGACAATGACAATACTACATAAGTATTCCTATTGGTCGAAGCTTCGACAAGATGTCAGTAAGTATATCAGATCCTGCACTACCTGCTCCATCGCCAAGCCATTAAAAAACAAGGATTCTACACCCCTTTGCCTACTCCTGACAAGCCTTGGGAATCCATCTCGATGGACTACATGTCAAGTCTCCCCTCAACCAAGCATGGCAATGACTATGTATTCATGGTTTTTGATCGATTCTCCAAGATGACCATTCTGACAGCTTGCAAGAAGAGTATCCCAGTCGAGGCCATTGTGAATCTCTTCTTCAAATGAGTGTGGGTACACTTCGGACTACCACAAACCATCATATCAGCTCAAGGAAACATGCTCTTGAATACATTATGGTTGAGCCTCTTATCACTACCAGACACCAAACTCACCAAATCCATTTTCTTCGACCTCCAAATTGGATAGACAAAGGTCGTCAATAGGATGATCGTGCATATCTTGTGCATGTACAACTCCAAGCATCCACACACATAGGATGAGAGGCATCCTTATGTTCAATTCAAAACTAGAACAAAACCCATATTAGCTTGATCAGCCACAACCCTTTTCAGGTGGGTTTGAGATTTAAACCATTGCGCTCCATTGATGTACCATTTCCCCTTGCATCCACACAAGAAGAATCTTCCCATGCTCAATCTAAGGCTGAAAAAGACACCAAATTCTTTAAGCAGATCCAACACATCTGTCAATAGGTCCATGATATTTTACATAAATCCAATGCTAAGTACAAGTAGTTGTTAGGATATTTAGACATTTAGGAACTGGTTAAGATCTACTTATTCTACTGTGTCATTAGTAAAAGTGTGTTTTTTTAGTATGCATTTGTATTTAGGAAATTCGACGGTCACGATATGTTCCCGACATAGAGTAATCTGACGGTTCATACTCTCCTCAATCTTAACGACTACATTGATCTATGGCTTAACACCCAATTGGTCCATGATATCTATTTAAATAGCATGGAGGGTCATTTGTCGATGATGGATTGTGTGAAACTCTCTTGTGAAATCTCTTTATGATCTTTTTCTTTTGCATTAATAAATTCCTCCAAGTGGTCACCTTGGTTGGGGTCGTGGGTGTTTCCCCGTAGGAGTTTTACCACATCAAAATATCGGTGTGTTGATCTTTAATATAGTTGTGTGAGTGGTCACTAAAGGTGTCTTTCCTCTATTAGAATACATGTGTTGTCGAACATGGTATCAAAGCATGTTTGAAGGCCCGCTCTCGTTGTAGATCGAGATCGTGAAGCCAAGTTGCCCCGTCTCTGGTTTCTTCCATTTTCGTACATTTATGCGCTGAGAGGATTGTTCCATTGCATCCAGAGTGCTCGTTTCAATTAGGAGTGTTTTTCGTTGCCCAAGATACAACCATTTTAGTCAGATCTGGAGGTATAAATCCTGAATATGCCCTTTTTAAAAAATTTGCAGAGTATTATTTCAGTTTTATGTTTTATGTTTTTTGTTTCTAGGTTGCTACTCCTTTGAATATGTGTATGCTCTTTTCCCTGCACCCTATGCAATCTCGACAAATCAGAAACAGATAGAAAAGGGTGCATTCTCTAGGTAAGTTAACCAAGATCTAACCCTTGTTGTCATCGAGAAGCAAAAAAAATAAATTGTGCGAAAAGATTTTTTTTATGAGCACACTCTCCAAGGTCATCTTCAACAACAACCACAATCCTCCTTCTAAACAATACAATGTGTTTTGAAAGCTCACTTGGTTAAAATTTGCCTTATTAAGTAAGAGGTGTTGAGTTCAAGTCTCTTTTTTGTTACTTTTTTTGAAAAAGTTCATGCATCCATTGTAAAGTATATTTCACTTCAAGTATAAAAGTGAATCACTATAAGTAGATTTAATATTTTATTTTAAAGTTATTTATTTTGCACGCAACTTTCTTTTATAAATTAACTTCATTGTAAAAGTGATCCCCACTTCTTTTTATAAAAGTGGGTCACTTCATAAAACAACTTATTTATAAAAGTGGGGGCATAATTTTCCAATGTGAAGTCCGCTTTCAGTGTCGTTTTTTTAAAACCACTTAATTTTTCGAGATATTTCCATCCATATCATCAGTTTCAGTTTTTAAATCCATAATACCTGCATATTTAATATGGATTATTCCATTGATCTTTTTCTTACAAGCACCAACTAATTCCAATGGAAATCTCATATGGAGGATTTAGGAAGAAGTAAAGTTATGTATTGCATTACCTTGGAAAAGGAAAAATAATATGTTGATGATGAAAAGAAAGTCAAATGGGCTAATAGGAATGACGAAGCATGTGGACTGATCGGAATGTCCATATATCCTAATTTAAGGTTCCACCTTCAAGAAATTGATGACCCTGATGAAGCTTGGGAAAATCTTGAATCTTTGTTTGGTAAACACAATATTATTCGAGCACATCAGTTAGAAAATCAGAAATTGACTTCAAGTCCAGATGATTTTTCTTGCATTTAAGACTATCTATCTAAGTTTAAAACGCTCATAATTGTATGTGAAGAGTGTATATTATTCTTTTTAAGCTATATTATTCTTTTTAATCTAGGTAGTTCATATTCTATGTTTGTATCTACCTTCTATGCCATGAGAGAGACTCTAGGGAAAGCTTATCAAAAACCCACTCTTGAGTCCTTTTGTGATGCGTTGATTAGAGAGAAAGATAAGCTTGTACAACTTGGAGTGATCAACACTGCATATACCTCCAACAAAGCCATATTAGCCCAGTAGAAAGATATACCAAGAATCCCAAGAAGCAACATCCTCGCCACAATAACAAGCAAAACAAGGGTCCCAAACCCACTAAAAAAACTTCAACTCCTATTGGTGACAAATGAGCAAAATTCAAAAATAAGAAGACCGACAGACATTGCAACTTTGGTGGGAAATATGGTCATGATGAGTCCAAATGTTTCAAGAAGATGGAATCTTTAGAAGCGACGATGAAGAAGCAGAACATCAATATTGATTTTACTTCTTCTTCTTCTTCTCATGGACATGCACTTTCTGCTTCTGGTTTCTCCTTCAATAAAACTTCTACTTCTTCTTTTGATGAGTGGTTGGTTGGGTTGGCCATCCTAAGTCTTTCTTCCCCGGGCTCCTCATACTTTCTTGTTCTTAGGATGTATCATCTCCTACTATTCACCTCCTCATACTAAGCATGGGCCAACTATCTAAGGATCTTCCCGGTTCGAGCATGCTTTCATTTGGATGTTGCCTCCACTTCTTCACTGACGCAGATCACACCACCCAGGCACGTCCGCTCTCACAGGATCTTCCTCTTCTCAGCCTGAAGAACTCAAAGGTTCTTCTATTTCCCTATCGGGAAATCTTCTCCCACATTTCTTTCATGTGATCTCCTTCCCTTGATTTATCGAGGAATCGGAACTCGAGACTTCGCGAGTTCAAAGGTTGAACACTGGGCTCTCGGATCCTGAGACCCGATGATCAATCAACTCGCTGACTTTTCCCTGAGGGATTTCGCTACTCGCGACCTTGCTACTCGCGGTAACAAACTTTTGGTTCTCCAACCTCCGATGCCCGAGGCACCAAGACTCGCGATCTCGCTCCCTCATGGCTTCACGATTTCTGTAGCCAAGTTCTCAGGCCTTTTCTCACGAGGCTCCGATGCACGATCCCACATGCGGATCCAACGGTCCTCCCGCGATCTGGATCCAATGGCTATTGGCTATTACCTTCTCTCTCCTCGCGTCCTCGTGACTTTGACTACTCGATGCTTGGGCCTTTACCCTGCGAACTTCTGAGTTCGCAAGATCCCTCGATCTCTGACACCCGTCCTCTTCAATGGACGGTCCCGATCCTCTCACTCCTTCACCGCTTCGCGTCCTCGCGCCTTGCGACTTTGAACACCCAATACTTGGGCCTTCAACATGCGAACCCCGATTTTGCGAGATCTCTTGATCTCTGCCACCTGTCCTCTTAGATGGACGGCTCATGTCTTCTCGCTACTTCACCACTCGTGACTTAGAGAACCCAACACTTGGGCTTTCAACCTACAAACTTTCGAGTTCACGAGATCACCGATCTTTGCCACCTGTCCTCTCAGATGGATGGCTCCTGGCCTTCTCATCATTTCGCCGCTTCGAGTCCTCGCACCTCGCGACTTAAACACAAAATTCTTGACCCTTCCACTTACGAGCTCCCGAGATGCGAGGTGCCCCCTGTCCGCTTGCCGACTCCTGTGGCCCCCGCACTATCCTCGGAGTACCGATATCCCAAGATGACGTCAGCTAGGTCCCACAACACGGAGCTCTTGCCTCCTCACCACTCGTGAATTTAAATAACTTCCTCTTCCGACCTCCAGTGCCCGAGTTCCCGATGTGGGTAATCTCGTGACACGCGTCCGCTCCCAAACGAACGGTCCAGATCCTCATCGTCATTTCTTCCTATTGTGGCTCCTCCTAGATGTAAATCTCCTCGATGACCCAGATCTCTTCTTCAGGCCGATCTGACAGCTGTCATCGCTCCTTCTGAGCTGTCGCGTTTCCTTCCCAGTCTTGGAAGAATTTCCTATTCTCAAGGGCTTCGACCCTTGCGTTCTTTCCTCTGCGAGCTCTACAATCTTGAGCCTCACTGCACATATACAACGCTAGCCCTCCTGAGCTTTATCTATGAATCCTCAAAGGATTCTCCCAACTCTTATACTCCTTGCAGAGTCTTCCAATGCACTCGTTGGTGCTGTCCCTCCTGATCTTATGCAACCACTCAGACCCCTTGGGGGATTTTATCCTTCTTCTCCCTCAGATGGAGAATAAAATGCCTTCCTGGCTCTTCGTTGCTCAGGCAACCTCTTGTTGAGTCTCTCTAGGTGTTCTGCAACCCAGTGAAGATTCTTCCTTGGACTCTTCCTTCAAATGGCAGAACTCAAAGAGTTCTCTGTTCTCCTATGCCTGCTTGCACACTTTCTCGACACCCTCCTGGCGGAGTCTCTTCTCCACAGAACGTTCAGCAGTTCTGGGTCCTTGTGCACCTATGCACTTGCTCGATGCCCACCTGGCAGAGCCTTCCAAAATCCTCAGTGATTATGTTTCCTTTGAACTCACGGCAGAGTTCCTCCCTCTGTGCACTCCTTGCACACACACACTCAATGCCCACCTGGCAGAGCTTCTCAGAACTCCTCAGAGCTTCTGACTTCTACCTTCAAACTCTCAACAGAGTTCTTCCTTCAGCACCTCATGCTTACGCTCAATGCCCACCTGGCAGAGCTCTACAGAACTTATAGCAAAGTTCTGTCTGCAACTGTGTTCCAGCTACATAGCCTTGCCTCCAAGGTATTCAGCAACCTTGAGGTCTTCCTCTTGAGTTGTTGACTTCAGCCTCTGTGCCTCAGCATGTCTCTGTCTGACTCCTCAGAGTTCAGAAATGCATCCTCAATGCACCGGCTCTCAGAACCCTCAGCGTTCTATCACACCCTCCTAGTATGAAGCCTCAAAGACCTCTCAAGCCTGAAATCACACAAACCCCTGCAGAATGCATCCACATAACATACATTCACAGCATATATATGGAACACACACAGACATCCATATACACAGAATATGCAGGAAAATTGCTCTGTTTATATTAATAAATGGCAACAATGCCTGTATCTTTACAATGGTGTTCCTGAGCTCTCCTCGGCTCTACCATACAACCATTCTTACTCAAAATCAAACCTCGAATATATTTTACCTGAGGGGCTCTTAGCGCTTCCCTCTAGGTTCACCTACCCTATTCAATTACAATCAATGGTTGTCTAGTCCAGCGTATGGATCTAGATCTCAATCGATCTAGCATTAAAGTCGATCCTATCTAACGCCTGCACAAAGGCATGGCTTTCATGGCTCACTAGCCTAAGCATATTCAATTATATTCAATTCAAATTTAAATGAGGTTGCGCCTCCCTTCAGCTTTGAATGCATGCGCACTGACGTGGCTGGTTGGTTGCTGACTGACATGGAGCGATGCTCCTGCATCATTCACCTAATAGTTAAGCTACTTAGTAAGGTTACTGTTGGTCCTTGGCTATGAAAGGAAAAGGAGAACATGAAAGAAAAGGTAAAAAGAGAACTTTACGGGAGACACAGTGACTGTCACTGGGTCGAAGTAAGCAAAAGAGCAGAAAAGATGGAGCGAAGTGCGAAAAATCAATCCGTTGGATGAGGAGATCAAGGATGAAAAATCAGCAAGGAAGATGGACCTAGGACGACTCAGGAAGTGGAAAAATCCACCATTGGATGCTTTGGAGCACCGCACGAGAAGGAAGGAAAGACAGGTTGGCGAAGTCCGGAAAAAGAGGATCAAGTTGACCTAGGGTTTTAGACA
Organism: Picea mariana; assembly: GCA_032191745.1. Classification (NCBI taxonomy): domain Eukaryota; kingdom Viridiplantae; phylum Streptophyta; class Pinopsida; order Pinales; family Pinaceae; genus Picea; species Picea mariana. The sequence goes on along the minus strand of JASDQU010307328.1, from coordinate 17,591 downwards.
CCTAGGGTTTTGGTAATTAGGGTTTTGACACCTAGGTTTCGGCCTAAGGCTGTCGGTAAGGGAATATAATGTATAAATAGAGGTCGAGAGGACCTAGGTCGGATGGTACTAGAGGAGGGTATGCTATTATTATTTGATTTAGCTCTATTACTATGGTGAGAGGTCATTGTATTGTGAGAGAGAAGTGTTGAAGCCTTATGGTATTGTAAGATCTTCAGTTGGGTGTGACGATCAGATAATGCAGCTGGGTACACAAGAGGGGGGAGAGAAAGACAGAAGGAGAGAGAGGATCTATTGGCAAAAAGCACAGATCAAAATTGTAAGCTTTACCTTAATATATCATAAGCACAGTTATGTGTACATAGCCCTAGAGAGAGGGTGAATCATGCATATTTTGTGTTGTGTGAGTGATTAATGCTTTGATCTCTGCCATTATTATACTGTTATTTGCATTACTGTGTTAGATCAAGATCTATAGCTGTGTAGAGTAGATTTTGCCGGTAAATAATATATGAATACTATGATTGTTGTTATATGAGATCCCCTTGATATTCCCCTGGTTGTAGACATCTTTGTCCTGCAACCCCCACATCCCTGCTTCGGGTGAGACTGCATCTTCTTCGCAGGTGTTTCCAAAAGGGCCAGTAGCTAGAGCTTGTTGGTGCGATCTTGAGTGTTGAACCCTGGGTCTGCCCCTGTACCAACAAATGGTTCTGTTGCTAGGACAGAAATATTTTTAATGGAATGTCAAGGTGGTTCCCATCAAAGATAGAGATTCAGAAGTGGATAGAGGATCAAGAGAAGGACTCCGTTGAAGCCCAGAACAAGAACCCTAAACTGAGTACTGAATATTGGCTACAAATATACATCTTCACCGACATTCACGAGATCTTCTTTGGAGGAATCCATCAGGAGCTACACGAGTGGTTGGCTAGTTTAGTTGACACACAGTTTGAGATCAGATCTAGACCTCACGTGGTTTGGACACCGACGTTGATCCAGAAGGTTAAGAGAATCGACAACGTTGTGTCCAGAGCAGTAGATCATTGGTTTGATAGTACCATTGGAGGGTATATCACCAAGTTTGCTGTGGACAGAATAGAATTGTATAGCCAAGCCGAGAGATACTTTTTCAAAGGACCCAGAGGAAAAAAATTTCACTTTCTGAAGCTAAGAATCAAGATTCTCTTGCATGAAAATCACATCTTGAAGATACAATAGATTGGTCGAACCAGAAAAGGCTAATGTTCAAAATCTTGGACAGTGACACAGAAGCAGGACATATGCGCAGTGGAAAAGTATTTTGAGGGGTTCACCTTGAGAACTTGTTTAAGCAAAACTATGAAGAAGAGGGTTTCTACAGTGGAGAAGAGGTAGATATAAACGATGAAGAGCATCCAAAGCCCACCAAAACAGAAGAAGGGAAAGATGAAGAACTGTGCCAAAGCGAGCCAGAAAACTCAGGAACTGTGTGGCCTACTGAAGTAAGTAACGATAATCCTCTTGTTGTCCCAACAGCACTTAGCAGTCAGAATAGTCAGAACCACCAGAATCTTCAGAGTACTGTTGCTAGTAGCTCAACATCTACTCAAACAAGAAGCCTAGTTAGCTCTATGGCAGATGAAATGAGACTCCCTATCTTTAGAGGAGATGGATCGAAAGATCCAGATAAGCATTGGTTTTTGTGTGAAGTCGTATGGAACATTAAAAGTATCACCAATAAAGCCATCAAGAGAACCCAGTTCAGCACTACAGTAAGGGATCGCGCACTGAGTTGGTACATGAAACCTAAGTCAGAGTCACAATGTATTACAGAACTAAAATATATTAAATAAATGGTATCATAACCTAATTGGGAGTTTGACCAGAGATTCAAGACCCTGACAGGCCAATTAACTTTTCAAAACCCCGATGAATAGAACAAAGAATGGTTCATCGTTGCATTGTTACCACACATAAAAGTTCCTCTGATGCAGCAGAATATTTCATCACAGGCAGAAGATTTGGACATCGCCATGAAGCTTGAATCGGCACCAATGGGAGAATCTAGCTCAAGCATTAGCCAGATCATGAGCCAGCTAACTAGTTTGTCTTTACAGGTCGAGGATATGAAGAAGGATAAGGGAAAAGACAAAAGGGAAGATATCTGGTGTGTAAGATGCATATCTGAAGGCCATGATAAGGAACATTGTCCTTTATTTCATGATTACTTGGCCTCAGGGGCACTAAGCCCCTTGAAACAAGTTAACCTACCCTGGTGCGATGTATGCAGAAATAGGCATTGCCCAGGTGAGTGCTACTACATGCAGAAGTATGTTAAGACACCCACAAACTTGTATTGTACATTATGTAAATCAGTGGGGCATGATGATCGAGATTGTAGATCTTATGATCTCATGCATGAAAGGTTGCAAGACATATACAAGATTCAAGGCGAAGTACAACAAGAAGGAAACACTCTGTAGTACAACTCTCCGGGGAGAGGAAACTTCAATTCTCGCGGTGGGTACAAAGGACGAGGATGAGGAGGAGGTATGGGCTGAGGCCGAGGACAAATAATCTGTTACAACTGTGCACAACCAGGACATTTCGCAAGGGATTGTTAGAATCCTTGTACAACCTGTAGTTACTGTAACTCATTCGAGCATGTCATAGAGGAATGCCCTATGTTGATGACTAAACTTCAGGAAAGACAAGGACCTCAGCAGAACCCACAAGTACAACTAATATATGTTGAACCTCACGGAGCAGACACTAGATTCGTTGTTATCACTCGAGGAGGCGCTGCTATAGAAGAAGACAGAGCAACACCAGGAAAGATTGAAAATGACCACATAGTCAAGAAAGCTACAGAAAAGACCCCGATGTTCGATGCTCAGAAAGAAAGACAGATATTCAAGGAGGTAAGAAAAGAGTTCAAAAGAGGTCAAGGATATTCATCAAAGAAACACCAAAGATCAAAGAATATGGCATGCCTCGGGTGTTTGATCCATATGCATCGCCAACAGAAGGGAAAGAGATAAGCAAACTCATGGAATTTTTGTACACTTGTGTTAAGTTAATTCAAGATAAAGGCATTGTACAAGAATTACAAGATTTAATCTAGTCGTATGAGCTAGGAAAGATAGACCCCTTACTAAATAGGGTAGTGCACCAAATTGGAAAAAGGAGAAGGACAAATAAAGAATTACACTTGAATGCTCAGATAGGAGAGTATGAGATATACTATGTGGTCCTCGACTTAGGGTCGGAGGTCAACGTCATGACCAAGCAGACTTGGGCACTGATGGGAAAACCCAAGCTGATATATTCCCCTATCAGGCTTTGCATGTCTAATCAGCAAGTCGTTAGCCCATTTAGACGATTAGAGCATGTCCAAGTGGACATCGATGGAGTAAGAACCTTTGCAGATTTTGAGGTAATTGAAATTGTTGATGATAGTTTCCCTTACCCCGCATTGTTAGGAATTGATTGGGCCTTTGACAATTCTACTGTTGTTGATCTAAAGAAAAGACACATAAAATTTGAGAAAGTTGGCCTTAGGGTCATTGCACCTTTAGATCCAGATGAGGGTCCCCAATATACAGAGCCTATCAGAGAATAAGACCACACATTTGAACTGGAAAACATCTACAAATTAACAACCAGACAAAAGGATTATATCAACCCTACAGCTGACGGAAATCTGAGCTGGTGAAGTGACAGCACATGTTCATCTGACTCAAAAGAAGCATTGGAGAACTAGCAGAACCAGATGTACGAAGTATCTACAAGAAGATGTGCTAGGCTAGCCAGAGAAGTAAACTAGATTGGCACAGTAGTGAGTAATCTACCCACATTTTATGGGCTGAACCCTTTAGAGAACTTCTTATCAGAATTTGAGACAAGTGTACCAACACAACAGAGGCTGTTGGCAATGGATGAGGCAAGATGGTGGGGAACGCACAAGGGAAACATCACAGACTGGACACAATGTCGAACTTTGATGACAGCGCAGTTTTCAGCACAAGTAGGAAGCTGCAAAGTAAGATACACAGGTCGAAGTTTCCCAAAGGACCATGTACGCAGCTGCAAAGAGGCCTAGAGTGACGTTCCACGAGAACAATGGGTACACAGATTCATCAATATGCTGGATACCACCTCGATCAACTGGTACCTTCAAGCAGAACTGTGCCTCGTCACTTCAGAATGGGAAGGTATGATCCAGAATTTTANCAGTTTTCATCACAAGTAGGAAGCTGCGAAGTAAGATACACAGGTCGAAGTTTCCCAAAGGACCATGTACACAGCTGCAAAGAGGCCTAGAGTGACGTTCCACGAGAACAATGGGTACACAGATTCATCAATATGCTGGATACCACCTCGATCAACTGGTACCTTCAAGAAGAACTGTGCCTCGTCACTTCAGAATGGGAAGGTATGATCCAGAATTTTATAACCACCTTTTTGTTTGAAAGTGAATTTCCTTCAGTAGATCAAGCACTACAGATGCTGATATAGAAAGTATTTGAGGCATCTGGCCTCCCTTTAAAGCAAGAAGAGGATGAATGAACTACGTCCCTCTAGAAACTGCAGATCTAGTACAACATTAATATTGATAAAGATGATGACCCAAGGAAGGTGAATATCATAGAAACAAAAGGCTAGAGAGATGTGGAAGGACCAGGAGTTGAACTGCCATTCATTGGACAGACAATAAAGATAAAGAAAGTCAACATTGGAACATAGGAGACACCAAAGCTTGCCAATGTCAGAGATTATTGGGGCGTTGCTACCATTGACAAAATCACATAATTATTGCACGAGTATCCGGACTTGTTCCCAACCAATTTCACTGATATGTATCAAAGGACCTATGGGAGATATGAGAATACCTTTGAAACCAGATGCAAAGCCAGTCAATAAAAGACCCTACAGACTAAACCTGAAATATAAGGAAAAAGTAAATATTGAGCTCGACCGAATGTTGGAAGAAGGGATTATTGAACCTATCGAGGAGTCGGAGTGGATTAGCCCCATGTTAGTGCAAGATAAGAAGACAGGTGAGATTAGGATTTGCGTAGATCTCATGAAGCTAAATAATTCTTGTCTACATGATCCTTTCCCTACACCATTCATAGACGAAGTGTTGGATAACGTGGGAGGCCAACAAGTATACTCTTTTACAGATGGACTTTCGGGATACCATCAAATCTGCATCGCCAAGGAGGACCTCCATAAGACTACATTTTCTACAGAGTGGGGATCCTACCAATATACAGTAATGCCATTTGGATTGAAGAATTCCCCAGCCATCTTTTCCAGGGTGGTGGTTGAAGCATTCAAAGAATTTTTGCATAAATTTTTAGAAGCATACTTTGATGACTAGACTGTTTTTAGTTTGTTGAAAAATCATATTGAATGTCTAAGGCTAATGCTGGATAAATGCAGGCAATGTCAATTTGCTTTAAATTTGAAGAAGTGAATTTTCTTCTCACCATTTGGAGTATTATTAGGACATATTGTACGCAAGTAAGAATTGTTGGTGGATCCATCCAAGATTGCAATTATAGTTGATTTTCCACCACCTACTTTAGTCAAGCAACTGCGCACTGTGCTAGGACATACTGGCTGTTACAGGAAATTTATCAAAGAATATGCTCAAATTACTGCACCAATGGAGAAGTTATTAAAGAAAGACTGTCAGTTCAATTGGATAGAAGAATGCCATTAGAGCTTCGACACACTGAAACAAAAGATGGTAACTATGCCTATTCTAGTCTTTCCAGACTAGAGAAAGGAATTTCATGTGCATGTTGATGCATCCTCCATTACATTAGGAGCAGCACTGGCACAACCTGGAGAAGGCGACATTGATCATCCATTAGCATTTTCCAGCAGGAAGCTGTCCACAGCTGAAGTTAATTACACCACTATAGAGAGAGAGGGACTAGCCATGGTGTATGCATTGCAGAAATTTTGCCACTACTTGTTGGGAGGACGCTTTAAAATGTTTACTGATCAATCCACATTGAAGTACCTAGTCAACAAGCTAGTGTTGGGGGGGTGAATCTGCAGATGGATTCTGTTGTTTCAAGAGTATGATTTTGAGATCATAGTTAAACCAGGAAAAATGAACAAAGGCCCAGACCACCTGTCGAGGTTGGAACATGGCAAAGGACCTACCAGTCTGGAGAATAAATTACCAGATGAACAACTCCTTGCCATTAGAAATATTGATGACCACTTCGCAAACATATTCTAGTTCTTGTCAACAGGAATGGCTCCGAGTGAGTTTACAATCTCCTAGAAAAACAACTAGTGGTGTGCGTTGCATATTTTTCACTGATAGTTGGTCAACTATATAAAATAGGACCTGATGAGATACTAAGTGTTGAAGGAAAATCTCCCTGCGGACAGGTAGATCTCCTCAAAGAGCTAGACTCTTAACTCTAAGACAGAAAGTGCTTATCATGGTCACTGACTTCCTTTTAGATCTAGGTGGACTAGTGTGTGAGGAGGAAGGAGAAAAGAAGTACTTTTTACCGGTGTTTGTCCCTGTACGCTCCGAATTGAGCTCCAACTTTTCGCTCCTCGATAAGCCTTGTAGACAAAAAAAGTACGACTACTTCCTAATCTATCAAGATTAGTCAGAAATAGGTCTATATACTAAAGAGACAAATTCATGTGAGATTGAACACGAATTAGAAAGAAACAGGCCAAGCAAATTATATTAATGAGGACAAAACATTACTTACACCCATAGATGAATTGCAGCAGTTTCGTCAAGTCCTCCTTGTCTAACCCTTGCTCAAAAGATCCACGATCTGAATTATGATAGCTCCACTAATTGCTCCCTATGAGATCATAGGTCACTTGCTCCCAAATTATCTCTGTTCCAGCACCACTTATAATATCATAAGTTTGGTGTGATTCTCCTTTTTCCCGTCCCCTTTCACCATGAGAAAGATTGCTTATATAGCCTTGGAGAGGCTTTAACCACTTGAGATATCTTTAGGGTGAGTTGAGGATTTTCCTCCTTCAGTTAGGTATCTGCCCTAAGATCATGGCTTGATTGAGGATTTGAATTCAACTGCCTTCCAAGAATGAAAAGATCCTTCCCCCATTCATCTCAACAACTTAATTGCTGCCCAGAATAGGTAGCGCTCCCTCAAAAGGGCCATCAGAGCGTTGTAGCGCTCCGTAATAGTGTTTAGGGGAGCACCAACACTCCTGAAGGTAGGAGGGCTCCTGCAAAGGGTTGATGCAACGCTATAACACTCCCTAATGGCTTATGGGGGGGTGCCAGCACTCCTGAGATAGTTATAGGGGAGTGCTCCTCTCCAAAAACTTATTTTTTTGAGTGTTTTCAGATGGAAAAAGGTTCATGAGCCCAGTTAACCTTTCCTCCCCTTCTGAATCAAGTGTTTGACATGTGCCAAGTGTCCTCTTGATGTTGTTTACAGGCATGACATAGGCATCATGGCAGTATGCTTCCCTGACACTTGCGACACTTGTGAGCAAAATGCGACACTTGTGACCTTTGTAATGACGACACTTGCGACACTATCAAAGTGAGTATTTTTTATGTGTAACACTAAGAAGATGTGTTATAGAAATAGAGCGCCTGATGATGCTCACAGAAGCTCATGAAGGCATCGCAGGCAGACATTACGTAGGGAAAGCAACTATGCAGAAGGTTCTGCGAGCTGGTCTTTGCTGGCCTACGTTACAAAGAGATGCTAAAGAATATACCAGAGCATGCGACATATGCTAGCGAGTTGGAAAACCATCCCGATGAGATGAGATGACATTAGCACCGAAGATGACCCTACAGGCATTTGAAAAATGGGCCATTGATTTCGTGGGACCTATAAACCCACCAGGGAAGTGCACAGGAGCAAGGTATATTATCATTGCGATAGAATACCTAACTAGATGGGCTGAAACAAGAGCAGTCAAAGACTGTAGTGCAACTACAGCTGCGTGTTTTATATTTGATGACATAATAATCAAGTTTGGATGCCCTAAGGTCCTTATGGGTGATCAAGGTACACACTTCATCAATAAGACAGTTGAAGCCATGAATAAAGAATTTGCAGTCCACCATCAAAAGAGTACACCTTATCATCCACAAGAAAATGGAATGGTTGAAGCCTTCAACAAGATCTTAGAGACAGCATTGACAAAGATTTGCAGCATGAACAGGGATGACTAGGATTTAAGAGTACCAGCAGTACTTTGGGCTTATAGAACCACTTGCAAGAAATTAACAACACATGCCCCTTTCAAGTCGGTTTATGGTCTTGAAGTCATTGTCCCGATGGAGTCCTTTGTACTGAGCTTAAGAATTGTTGCATTTACACACATGGATGATATTGGCACTGTACATGAGAGGCTAGCACAGTTAGTCGAACTAGAAGAAGAAAGATTCATTGAAGGCTTCCATCAGCAAGTTCAGAAGGAACATGAAAAGGCCTACCACGACAGGCATATAAAGAAAAAGATATTCAGGCAAGGTGATTTAGTACTGGTATACGATAGTAAGTTTATTAAACACCCTGGGAAGTTCAGAACGCATTGGCTTGGACCATATGAGATCGCCTACGTCACAGAAGGAGGAGCTGCGTAGCTGAAGACATTGAATGGACAATGGAAAGAAGGATTGGTGAATGGGAGTCGGCTAAAGTTGTACTATGACAACCAGCTACCTCACAGCTCCAAGTAAAGGCATGAGGAAAAGGGTTTAGCTACCAGGTGCAGTTGAAACTGGGTACCAAACACAGAAAAGACAGTTTGCACAAGGACAGGAAGGAGGCATAACGCAGAAAGCAAAGGTTGCACTACGCAATCTAAATTCGAAGTCAAACAAAAGGAGCAGATCTAAAGTGCCTCGAGATGAGTCACAGGTGAGTGTTGGGGGACTGTTGGCCCTTGGCTATGGAAGGAAAAGGAGAACAAGGAAGAAAAGGTAAAAATCGAACTTCACGGGAGACACAGTGACTGTCACTGGGTCAAAGTGAGCAAAAGAGCAGAAAAGATGGAGCGAAGTGCAGAAAAGCAAGTTATTGGATGAGGAGATTGAGGATGACAAATCAGCAAGGAAAATAGACCTAGGATGACTCAGGAAGTGGAAAAATCCACCATTGGATGCTTTGGAGCACCGCATGAGAAGGAAGGAAAGACAGGCTGGTGAAGTCCGAAAAAAGAGGATCAAGTTGACCTAGGGTTTTAGACACCTAGGGTTTTGGTAATTAGGGTTTTGACACCTAGGTTTCGGCCTAAGGCTGTCAGTAAGGGAATATAATGTATAAATAGAGGTCGAGAGGACCTAGGTCGGGTCGGTACTAGAGGAGGGTATGCTATTGTTATTTGATTTATCTCTATTACTGTGGTGAGAGGTCATTGTATTGTGAGAGAAAAGTGTTGAAGCCTTCTGGTATTGTAAGATCTTCAGTTGGGTGCAAAGATCAGATCCTAAAGCTGGGTGTGCAGGAGGGGGGAGAGAAAGACAGAAGGAGAGAGAGGATCTGTTGGCCAAGAGAACAGATAAGAACTGTAAGCTTTATCTTAATAAATCATAAGCACAACTTTGTGGACGTAGCCCTAGAGAGAGGGTGAACCACATATATTTTGTGTTGTGTGAGTGATTAATGCTTTGATTTCTACCATTATTATACTGATATTTGCATTATTGTGTTAGATCAAGATCTATAGCTGCGCAGAGTAGATTTTGCTGGTAAATAATATATGAATACTATGATTGTTGTTATACAAGATCCCCTTGATATTCCTCTGGTTGTAGACATCTCTATCCTGCAACCCCCACATCGTTGCTTCGGGTGAGACTGCATTTGCTTCACAGGTGTTGCCGAAAGGGCCAGTAGCTAGGGCTTGTTGGTGTGATATTGAGTGTTGAACCCTCGGTCTACCCCTGTACCAACAGTTACTCCATCCGAACATTAATGGTCGACCAACTAGAGTGAGTCGTAAAGGCTCAAGCACAGTAGAAAAACTTGGATGGGCCACGGATGAAGTTATTCTCATCTTTCTCTCTGGGCACCTTCCGGTTGAACTAGTTTAATTTGAGCATATCCTTCTCAAACTAGTTGAATTCCAATGTGCCTCCCACCCATGGTATGGAGTTTATGCTATTGAGCATTTTCCTGTACAACCATCCATGCAAATGAAGGAGCCTTTCCCTCACCCACTTCATTGCAGCACATTTTTGCTAGCCTACACCCCCGGGTTCTACAACTGCTCCCCATCCTTCTACAGCATGAGCTTGATCCAATTTCTTTCTCTGGGTAGCTTTCCATGCCTCTCTCCCAAAATCCCTTTTATAATCAGTAGGGTCCTTCCTTCCATTTGAACGAACTAGTCTTCCCTTTGAATCTAGACATCCAGAACTTCCATCCAGGGGGACGACCTAACCTGAACTTCCATCTGGGGGGACCTAACTCCTAACTCAACTACTATCAATAGTAAGGTCATTAGCTATGGCCCGAATGATATAACGTCTATAATATGGATAGAACATCCTATCCATACTGAGAGAGGGAGAACTAATCTAGTTGTGATTACTCGAGGCTAGTCGTGATGCAACCTTATCTTTCTACACCCTACCATTGGGCTAACTAACTAGTTGTCCTAACTCTATGGGCTGGCGGTCGGAAGCTTAAGCATGGGTTAGGTGCAGAGGAAGACAAAGGTAACTTTCCCTCCGACCTTCTCGTTATCCTTTTTATTTTTTGGGCTTGCCTTCCTTCCTGATGATTGAACCTTTCGGGAGTTTTCCAGCCAACCACCTAATCTCCTATCAATAGTTGAGGGAGTCTCGGCCTAGCCCCACTGACTTGTCCTGACCTAGCCATCCTTTATTAATCTAACCATCCCATCCTTTCTCGGCCTAGATTTATTCCCCCGATGGAGTAGTGTCCTCACCCTTGGTGGATTAGCAATTGTTATCACTCTGTAATTTCCAGAGTTTGTAGAAGAAAAGACAGAGGTAACTACAAAACCACTTTGGAAACTGGGATCTAGCCCTGCCAGTTTCAGAGAGGGATATATCTATAGGATTTAGATTTTTTTGAGTTTTGAAATGTTAGGCTAGTTACAACAGTGTGAGTTTTGTTTGTTTGTTTGAAATAGATGGCTAAAAGAATGCTTAAATTTTTGTTGGGCTATGGGGTCTGTATTTAAAGATGAGGATCAGTTTCAGATTTTTATAAGGTTTTATCCACAGGGTACGATAGTAAAACTGTTGGATCTATTTGATTCAAATGAAATGTATAAGTGGAAAAAGATGGGGAAGTCCACTAAGTAGAAGAGCAGTTAAGAATTCCTTTACTTAGTTTCAAATGAACAATATGCAGATCATTAAAAAACCAGAGACAGAGTATAATGAAATAAATTATGTTCTTTTAACTTTATTTTAATGATTAGAATGGAAATCACATGAAAAGATTATAGAGAATGGAAAAACATTTAACAAAGAGGGAAAGCACCTCACCAACAATCTGACATAAGAATACTGTGAATAGGCCTATTTTATTACTGGTCGATCCTTTGAAAATTACACAATAGCTCTTGGGTGCAAAAATCAACCCATAATACTTCGAAGAGAGAAATATTTATAAAACTATTTACATCAGATCCTGTCATAAATGATCAGGGCATTATGGAGTAATATCTAACTAACTAGATCTCTAAATAAAAAATATAGGGATTTGTAGATTTGGTCATATCTCTTGTGTTGATTTGGTGGAAGTGGTTGGTAACTCATCTCTTTAACTTTGGATGGCTTCTCCATGTTGACTAGAACACAAAAAATGTCTCTACTCAAGTAATGCGCATAGATCTTCCCACCTCTTTTTACCTGGGATGGAAATCTTGAGTAATTTTCTTTATATTTCATTCATTTCTGTATACTTGGAAAAGGTAGGCTTAGTGATGAAGATATGTTTAATATCATGCTGAATACTCAAGTCTAATTGTAGCGTCTCTAGGAAATCTTTACCAGTAATGATTCCCTGTATCCTTGCAAACTTTGAACTGTCCTTTGCCACTGTGCTCATTTTCTTCTTGTAATCAAGAAGAGTGATCAACTTGTCATTCAGTACTAACAATCCAGGAAGCCCTTTCTTGTCTAGCACCTCAAACTTACTGAAGAACCTTTGCACAACTATGTCCATTACTTGAGATTTTTCTTCCAGCTGCAACATCAATCCTTTCTTGGTCAGGACCTTCTTGATCTCAAGGATGGTTTATGTTTTATCCTCAATCTCTAATTCTTCTAACTCCTGCTTGTTTTTGGAGTTTATAAATCTGATAAGTTCAGTGGCTTCTATGGGTCTTTCTCCTAGTTCTTCCTTGATGATTTCAATTGCTCCCTTGGCTTTCTATACTAACTCATGATGTTCAAAAATGATTTGTATGGATGGCTAGATTTTTTTCATTGACTTGTTGATATCTATCCATATGTTTTCCTTAGCTTGGGCTAAGGTATTTTCCATGCCAGACTCTTTCCCTAACTGTTGTAATTGTTGATTAAGCCTTTGATACTTATGCATCTATGACTGGTGACTGGCCTGGAACATTGACTTCAACTCTTGCAAGTTCTTTACCTCTTCCTATATTTTTTTTATCTCTTCCCCTTGGATGGACTTGTCTTCCATTAATTTTACAAGTTTGTCAAATGCATCTAAAACTTGTACTGGGATTGTTGATGGAAATTTTGCTGATGTGGATGCTTCTATTGTTCTCATTCTTGTCAGAGGGACTGCCTCCAGAGGGAGCATGGCCATCTGCACATTTTGTTCCTTTTCCTTTATCAATTTATCTATTTCTGCTTCCATTTCTCTTATTAGAGCATTATGTTCCATGATTAGCTTTAGCATTTATTCTTTGTGGCCTTCAGTCTCAGCCACTTCTTTGGCTTGTGAATCTTCTGTAGCTAGAAGCTTCAGCTACTTTCTCAAGGATGCTATATCAACATTCTTCTTTTTTAACAACTCCTTTGTTGCCTTGACATTTGTTGGGTCATACCCAATCTTCAGCACCAATCCTTCTAATGATTTGATTTTGTTGTCCTTGGCCAAAGAAGGGATCTTCTCCAACTTTAATTGGGACTTAATATTGTTCAGGGATACCTAAAACTTAGAAGCAGTCATTGAGGTATTTGTCAAGGTTGAGAATATCATCTCTCATGTCTGCCTATGCATATCCATCTGGTCCACAGGATGGACATCCTTTACATCAAATTCAAAGGAAGTCTTCTTATAGTCTGCAGCTATTTTAAAATGGGGAACTTGTGCTTGTAAGAATGCCATTTGCATTCTTCCTTTTTCTGTGTCAAAGGATGAAAACAGTCTATGTTGAGAAGTGGAGGTATGCTTCCAGAACTGAGCATAGGTGTTGTTGTTGAGGATCTCATTTCTTTGCTTGATCTATTTATACTTATCAAAAATGTTTGACTATGTTTTCCCATGAGTTGATTTAGTTATCAGAGTAGTGTATGGGTGTCTTTGAGATGTTGGTGATGATGTAGAAACTGTAAAGTGACTGTCTGAATATGCTGAAGAGTGTGGTCCCTCCAAGACTATGGTGGACTTCATTTCTCCCTCCTTGAGTAAATCTGGTGTATGATTGGTTTTGACGCTCTTTTTATAAACTTGGAAATCCTCAATTGATACCTTTATGACAGAAGGAGAAACATCCTTTCTTGATTTCTTCTCTACTTTMTTTTGGGGTGTGTTAGTATGTGAAGTAGTYATAGGGGCAGGTTGTTCCTCTGTTTCTAGTAATGTGTTCTCTTACCACTCTGTCTAGTTCATGTATTTCTCCACCTCTGGCTTCTATGTGTAAGCATAAGGAGTACTTCTCTGTTTGATTCTAAGTTCAGAGATGACATCGAATGGGTCATATACCCAAGTGGAAMTAAGAGTAAACCTCATCTATTTCAAGAGGTTATCAACTTCTTCTCTCGCTGATCTACTGTTGCAGATGAAAGGGCCAATCTGAGTCTTGATTCTAAGCTGGGACTTCTTCTTTGCTGCAACAAAGTGAATGCTATCTAAATTCACCATTTGTCTTATATATTCTAGTGAAACAATACTCACTGGGAGGTATTTAGGCAATTTGTAGGGAGGCAACTCACACCCATATACTCTTATCTCTGTGTGGTTTTGGTATAAATACCAATCCCATGTCTTAGCTTGATCAGAAAGGTGCAAGACTCTCTGAATTTATTCACTGATCGTTGGCTCAGTGTTGTTGTGTAGCATGCAAACAACTGGGTGAAAGAATTGGTCTATGAAGTCCTTGAAGCTGTACTCTATTGAATTTTTCCTCGCCAATGAGGTCCATGATGTCACTGCATGTGGGTTTCCTTCCTGGTTTAATTTATGAAGTGCAAAAGGAAACTTGTCTGACTGAAAAAATAAAAACATATAGACCAGAACTAAGGAATATCTGAACATCCCTTGAGTTGGAAACCTGAATAGTTGATCATGAATTTTATCATCCAGAAATTGACTGAAATGTAATTTAAGTGAAACTCTTTCTTCTGTGGAAAATATGGATAGAAAACCTAGAATAGGCTCATCTACCCATTCATCTTAGTAATGACCTAACATGTAAGAAAGATTGAAATGATATGGTTGGATTTGACAGTGAAGATGGAAGATGAGTAAGGTGTATTTTTCTCAGGAAATTGGGCATCTTTTGAGAGAAAAAACTCAAAAAAATGGGCTCTTTGGGGGAAAGTGAGTTTTCGGTATAGGTCATTTAGGGATTCAATAGAGAATGGGATCGCTGAGTCATTTCTTGGGATTTGCATCATCTGGTCAATGGCTTCAGAGGTGACTGTGAACAGAATTTTATCGGAGGAGGAGACAATGGCCCTTTGGTCGATAAAATAGCAAGATTGGCATCTGAGGGTAAATTTGGGAAAATTATGAGTTTGGGGGATAATGTACAGAGGCAAATTGTACTCCTAGAGTCCAATTTCATCACTTTGGTCCAGAAATATGTCTTTTAGCCATGAGTGCAATTCGAAGAAGTCGAATTCACACGTCGATTCTATGATTTTATAGTCTTTATCCACCAGAGAGATGTGGTCCAGGTCGACATGAGGGGGGAGGATTGGGTTCTCATATGTATCGACAAATTTGGCCTTGGGGGACATGATTGACAAAGCTTGAGGTAAAATAATGGCAGAACTATAATTACCTCGGGAAATACACCTGTTGACGGTGAGAGGTTGTGGCAGTTAGCTTGACAACTTGGTTTGACTCAGTGTCCACGGTGTCTGTATCAACAAATGGCATTACAGGAGTTGAAACGGGGTTTTACAGTATGTTGGAGGTGTCAGTTATGGAGCGGGGTTGTTGGGGGGCAGTTAACGGTCATGGACAGTGTTTTAATAGGGTAACGAGTATGTAGGATGGGACAGATGGTGGGTAGTAATAGGATTATGGTGGCGAGGTGAGGTGAGTGGTATTGGG
>JASDQU010307327.1:51174-66902 GCA_032191745.1 Picea mariana | reverse complement strand
GGGTAGCATCCCCCGATGGGGGTTCGGGGGTGAATCCCCCGAAGAAAAAATTGCGTTATAAAAGTATATTGTAATTTCATTGTAAATCTGGACCATTCATTATAAGGTCGCAGATCTAATGGTAGAGATTATGTTAGGGTTTTTTTCCCTATAAGGAAACCCTCTTTTATGAGGGAAATGTATTGTGACTATGTATGAGAGTGAATATTGTATTTTGAGAGAGGAGACTATGAGAGAAAGAAGAGGAAGTTACAGCGGGTTTTGTTGTAGGTTGTATCCCTTCATTTGTTGGATAATAATAAAGGAAGGACCTGGCAATTTCTCTGGTGGACATAGCCCACACTGGGTGAACCACGTAAATCTGTGTCTCTCTTGTATTGCGTGTCTTCTGTGTTTTTTGTTTCTGCATTTGTTTTATTTTATTGCTCTGCGATCCTTTTTTTCTAACATTTTTCCACTTGTTAACTCCAAAATATATAGATTTTGATTTTCCATTTTTTCATTTTCTTGTTCACTCCAACATTTATCCTCCAAGAATTTCACATCTCTTCTCAGCACCCATTTATTGGTGACTATATTATACAATCTATAAGATTTGGACTATTCACTTACTTAATGAAAATGCACTTGCAATTCTCGTTGTCAAATTTCCTTCTCAGCTCTTGTGGGACATGGGCATAGGCTAGAGAACAAAAAATTCTAACGTTAGAGATACTTGACTTCGTGCAACTCCATGCTTCTTGAAGAAATTTGTCTTTCACACTTTTTGTTGGAGATATGTTTAGTATGTAGATTGAATGAGCAACAATTTTATCCCAAAAATCATTAGACAAATTTTTATCTTTGATCATGCTCCTTTCCATGTTCATAATAATATAATTCTTTCTTTCAACCACTCCATTATGTTGTGAAGTATATCTGATGGTCAAGATCCTTTTAACCTCTATTTCCAACACAAAATTGAAAGATCCTTTGAGTCATCTCCTCCATATCACTTGATTACTTTGACATAATTTTCATTCTAGTTTTCTGCTACATTATTAAATTCTTTGAACTTTGTGAATGTATCATATGTTTTTTGAGGAAATATACCCAAACTTTCCCGCTAAAATCATTAATCAACGTTAGAAAATAGTAACTTCCAGAAATGTATTGAGTTTGCATGGGTCCACATAGATATATTTGAACTAGTTCTAGATGCTCTTTGGGTCTATACGAGACTATTGTAAAAATGTCTCGTTGATTTTTTCCAAGAATGCAAATTTCACAAGGGTTGGTTTGATCATTCAATATAGGAAGTCCCTTAACTATTGACTATTTTTGCAAGAGATTAACACTCCTAAAAGGTAGGTGACCATACCTAAGATTCCACAACCAAGTCTCATTTGTGCTTGATACATTTTTTTCATATGAATTTGACATGTTTACACTTCTTAGATTTAATGGGAACATTATATTCTTGTTCATTTGAACCTTTGTAGCAATTCTTCTACTAAGTGCCTTATCTAAGATAGTGCACGGGGAGTCCTTGAACCTAAAAGTATAATAACATTTACTCAATTTTCCTATAATTATTAGATTTTTTCTAAGATTGGGTACATACAAGACATCAAGAATGTATTTCTTCTCATTTTTCTTGGTTAAGACTGACACAAAACGTTTTCCTAAGGCCTTGACATGAAACTGATCTCCTAAAGAAATTTCAGATTTAATAGAACTATCAATGTTAGAAAACAACATTTTGTTACCTGTCATGTGATTGTTGCAGCCATTGGCTAGCAACCAAAGGTCCTTGTTTTGATTTTCCTTAGTGATTTTACATGAAATGGACATCATCTCATATGTCCCTTCTTTATTGTTGGAGATATTAGCTAGTCCCTTGTTGAGATATAATTTTTTATTTCTACATTCACTTTTATAGTGACCATATTTTTGCAGTAGTAACATTGGACTTTAGATTTGTTTATCCATATTTTGCCTCTCCCTCTATGATTATGAGAGTATTTATGATGATTTGATTGTTATGACTATTCTGTTGTTGTTCTTCCTTCTCCTTGATGATATCCTCTACCTCTTTGACCTCTACCTCTGTTTAATTTAACTTTTCTTCTACAAATGAATTCCTAAGTATTGAAGGTATGTTTCAAGTATTCCTCTTCCATTTTGATTCTTGATTCATGGGACAAACGAGAACCCATAAATTCTTCATATGTTAGTTTATATGGATATTCAAACTCTTTTATGAGAATGACAACCATTTAAAAATTATTAGGAAAGATTCTAAGAACTTTTTCAACAATTTTTTCATCTTCAATATTCTCTCCATGAATCTTGAGTCGATTAACAACTCCCATCATTATGTTCATGAACTCGTCAATGTTCTCTTCCTCCATCTTTGATGTTTCAAACTCTCTCCTTAGGTTTTTAATCTTCATAGTCTTCACTTTTTCATTACCCTAATATGATACTTAGCAGATATCCCATGACTTCTTTGCACTAGATGTTCATTTTATCTTGGGAAAAATTGAGTCATCCACTGAACTCTGGATTCAAAACTTGGCCTTGTTCTCCTTTTTCCTCAATTTTTCAAGTTGATTTATTTGGCCATTAATCATTGTGGATGTTAATGGTAGCATCAGATAGGTATTTTTGTACAGGTCTATTTGTCTTATATTTGTGGAAATTTTTCAAAGAATTATATCCCTAACTTTACATTAATTAAAACAATTATTAAAGTAAAATGTTTTTTGTTAATTAATTATGTACTTAATTAATTTAGTTATTTAAGTAAAATGTTAAAATTTACCTTCAATGAAATATGATCATGTAATATAAATCTTATGTGAGATTAGAAATAGATTATAACTCACCATTATAAAAGAAAGGTTAGGGTGAGGGACAAGACTCAACACTTGACATATTTGATACTTGATATTCTTGAGAGTAGAGGATTTACTTTCAAGAGAGCTAGATCACGAACGATTTTGATTCAAGATATTCGATAGGTGGAGAAAAAATTTCATGTAGAGATCAAGTCAAGGAGAAGAGAGAAGAAAGGATCACATAGGTTGGTTTTAGTTAGAGGAAGCCACAGGGAAATGTCATATCAGATGGAGATTTCCATATAAATTTTTTGTACATATATGTGGTTCACTATGTAGATATTCATGTACATATGCAATTCACAAGAAAAAAATCATGTACACATCCAAAAGTGTGACATATTTGGGTCATACAATAGGTCATACTTTTCCAGGTTTGTTTTCAATTGTATTTCTATTACTAGAACTTTATCCCTATTACAAGTTCCTTGATTTAAACATTATAAAATCATTCTCAACATTGGTTTTCCCTTAGGGGTTTTTCAAGGGGTATCTACCCAAAAATATTGGTTTTTATGTGTGCTTGGATTGATCTCCTTATTTATGATTTTGCTGCATGATTAGTTGAATAATCAGTTGTGATATAATTCAATAAGTGTTTTATTTGAAATTAACTATCGTGTGTTGAAGTAAGAGTGAATTTCAACATGGTATGAGAGAAAATGTTCTCAAGGGAAGCTATATCTTAGATCCATAACATATTCATAACTAGTAGGTAGAAATCAAAGGATGAATTTAAGGGAAACAATCATTGTTGGCATAGGGGAAGACCTAGGGTTCAACGCTTCAATAATGAAACAACTACCAACCCTTTCAGCAACACCTGTGAAGCACATGAAGTCTCACCTAAGGTAGCGACAGGGGGGTTTGCATGACTCAAGTGTTTAGAACCTAGTTGGGACAGAGATCTGTGATCAAGATACTTAACAAAGAACTTAGCCAATAGTATGCATTCAATTATGATTCTTATTCACATCGCATATTAACCCTAAATATAGAACAATGTTGTGATAAATGGATCAAACACTTCTAAGAACTTAGCATAAGTTATGATCTAACATTAATTCACATAATAAATCACTAAGAACTCATATATTTATCTATCATAGATCAAGAATAGTGCAATAAGAAAATATAAACATAACCATTGTGAGCATATAGCAAAAAGAGAAATAGCAAAGGATATCTATGGTTCACCCTAGTGTGGGGCTACGTCCACCAACTCCTCTTATTCTTCGTTATCTTCTTCCAATCTTCTTACATGCAGCAAGAAATAGATCCAACTTCAGAAAGAATAGGAGATCTCTGCACACCTCGGCACATCGTCCCTCCCTAGATTAGGTTAAGGCACAAATCCAACTACAACCACTTGCACTAATCTCTTAAAGTATCTCATACATAATTCCAAAAGATATCACAACTATTCTCACTTAGCATCCCTCATAGGTTCTTGCACAAATCCGATCAGAACTAGTAACTCTACTTGCACTAAGCCATTATACTTCTTACATTGCCTGGCTACTTATTTATACATTAAAAATGGGGCCTAAACATGGGTAAACCCATGGGACGACATATCATACTCATTACATAAACCCTAAAACCCAAAGAGACAACAAAAAAGGCAAGATCTCACGATCTCTGCTTCGCCTGGGTGCTTCGTCTTCAACTAGCCTATCGAAGTCCCAAAATTTGTCAAACACGACCAAGGTTCTCTCAAAAGTTGGTCAAGGGCCAACATGCCCCCAAAAATCACCTGTGAATCATATTGAGTCACTATGATCTGGGAAACAATGATTCGAAGGTCTTGATCTTAGCTCGAGCTCCCTCGACTTGTTTCTTTGCCAAAGCCTCCTACACGATGAACTCCTAGATTACTTACTCAATGATAGGATCTTCCAGGCACTTTTCTACTATTGTGACCACCTATTCCAGCTGTGATCCTTGTCCCCCAATCTCTTGAAAAATTCTCCAAGCTTTTTCCTGCACCAGCTGGAGTCTTTGGGTCACCTCCATCACTCTTCTTTGGATGGCAGTGACATACTTCTGAACTACGTGTTTCTCCTATGACCTTTTCATCTTCTCCACTACTATAACTTGCTTCAGTAGTGCTTGCATAGTCAACGCCTATTGCTTCACCCCCTGGAGCTGTGCCTCCAATATTATCCTCATCTTTGGGTCTTCTGCAAGACGCTCATGGGTCTATGCACTTAGGTCACTGGGTTGCTTGCATTCTGCAACCAACACCCTGATTCTTTCTACTGCGCTCCTAACAATTTCTTCCCTTTTATCTCATACTTCCTACAGAGTGATAGGCTCTTCTCGAAGATCTAGCTCTGCTACTCTTTCTTGGAGCTATTGAATGGACTCAATGAGCTTCTCTACTTGGCTATTGACTATCTCTTCTTCCATTTGTGCCAATCCCAACACATATCAAAGTTCTTTATTCACTGCCTCTCTAATCCCAATATGCTATGTGAGTAAGTGTTCTTTCTATTTCTAGATTTTCTCCTTGTCTTCTTCGAGCTTCACCCAAAGGTCATCTGTCTCTTCCTGTGTAACCCTAAGTTTCTCTAAGGCCTCCTCCTTTTTGTGCCTCAAGGAATTTGTGGCCTTCTCCTTCTCTTCCTGGACTCGATGAAGTTGAGTCTCCATTGCATCTGCTAATATGTGCAATTGGGTGGGCTCATCCCCCAATTCTACACCTTCTGATGACGACGACGCAGTAGACACTGCGTGGCTCAAGTAGATGGCTCATTGTACCCCCTTTACCTCTGCTTTGATTATTTTATACATTGTCTCCTTCTTTTCTTCATGTCGCTGCAAGATACCCTCTGAAGCATCTTATACAAATCCAATAAGAATCTTATACAACTCCGATAAGAATCTTATACAACTCCGATGATTAAGTAAACATCATCCACTGTGAGCACATTCTATGACTTGGGCTTGTTGGCTCGGGATTTCTTCCATGCTAAGGGTTTCTTTGGAGAAACCTTCCTTTTATTTGATGTATCTACCTTTGTAAGGGGATCCTTTGGAAGTTTCACTTCTCCATTTTATTTCTTGTCCTGTTCCCCTTCCTCTTCATAGTTTACTTCGTTGCCTCCTCCTCCTCCAAGTGAGTGTGGCACAGTTTCCTCCAATGTGTTATCCTTATCTTCACTATCTATGTCCTGCACTTACTCCTTTTTCTTCTTCTTCTTTACACTGCCCTGTCCATCATACTCCGTTCGGGTAACCACAAGACATCTGATAAGGTTGGGTTCAGAGAGTTTTTCATCTCCAACCAGTACAAGGACTTCATCTAGCCATTCTTTAGTGAAATATTCTAGGTCTTCTTTGGTTAACTTATAATACGACTGCAACTCCTCTTTACTTTCATCCTTCCGTGCAGTGATGTAGATAAAGTGGTGGTATGCGTAAAACCTTGCTAGTGGTATGTAAGTATGCAATGTGTTCAAAGTCATTCCGAGGAATGAATCAATGGCACACGTGAGTTGTAGGTAATAAGTGTGGAACAATGCATTTGATTTCCACTGCATCGCCATGTCGTTTGAATACAACAAAGTGGTGAATCTCACGGCTAGTGGTTTTGATGGCTCAAATTCAGGGAATGTCGCTCCCTATGGCATCTCATAAGTGAAAAATTCTATAAGAATCAATAGCCAACTAAAGTGGAATTCATAACCTTGGTCCTGCACTTTGTGAATGTCCTTCTCCAACTCATTAACGAGATATATTTCCCATTTCATCTGCATCCCTTCAATGCATTTTCCTGTAAGGTCGACTATGAAGCATGAGACTTGTGTCGGCCTATTCTTTTTGACGAGCTTGCCCACTATCAGCTGGCAAGCTAGGAGGACTGTACCATCCCGGATGGAGGCTACCTTGTGGCATATCTTCCCTTTTTCCACATCGCCATATGCTTCTTTTATTTGCTGCTCCAAGGAGCGATCTGACCTTTTTCCTGAGTATAATTTATGAGGGTGTGGTCCTTGCATGCTTAATCCAGTAATGAAGTGGATCAATATTGGATCCACAGTGATGTGCCTATCCAACCACATGTACCCACCATGGAAGCATGACAAGAGGAATTTAATGCACGTGTTAACCTCCTGATGTTTGCCAAAGTGTGGGATCTTCATGACATTTAAGATAGTTTATCTCACAATATCCTTGTTCCATGGCTAGGGAGCTATCTTAGGCTTCTTCCCAGTCATCTTTTTCAAGTATCGATGCGGTGTGAGAATCACAAAATTATTCCTATTGCCAAGGTTAAAATCACTTATCTTAAGAGCTGGGATCAGTCCTAACTGTGCTCCTACTGCATGTATCCCTTTTGGGAGGTACACAGTGATGAGTGTGTACTCAAAATATCTCAGGATGCTCTCATGACTAGCCATGCTAGCCAAGGGTGAGATGTAGTCAAGAAAGATTGAGGGTATCTGCTTTGCATTCACCATATCGTCGTGGGGCTTGCTTCTCTTCTATGTCATGGTTCATGATGGCACATATCGATGTCTAGTCGAGGGGGATGCTTGAAATTCACCTGTCGATGAGGCTTGTACTCTTGTGGATATCAATTTCTCATCCACAAGGTCAATCAAGATCTCTTCTATGGATTTCTAGATTGTGCTAAGGTCTCCCGACATACACGCTTGTAATCAAATAGATTGGAAACTCAAGGTAATCTAATTAGTGGCGAGGTCTTAGAAAACACAACATGATATTCAATCACTTCTCTGCTAGCTTGAACATCTCAGTTTGCAAAATTGGTCCTAGTTCAACATGTGATGGATTAAATAATGTCATAATGGATTCCTTCAACTGGTCGAAATGCCTCAATCCATTTGTTATGGTGCAGTCTCAATGGTCCAATGGAAATATTTTTTTGTAATAACTGTGTTTCTAACCATTCGGGAGCATCATTCTAATGGTAGGGGTGCCTCCAACGGTCACATCAATTTGTCGTTGATAATTTCCTTTCTATGTGGTTCACCTAATCCAACGAGGTTCAAATTATGCAAGCCTGCCTTCTGCAAAGTATTCTCTGGAATTTCCTCTATTTTTTCTAACTTCACCTTCTTCTTACTGAGATTTCTTGCCTTCTTTCTTGTGATATCATTCTCTAAATTCATCTTTCCATTCATATTCTTTTCTTCTCTTAGTGTAGTAAATTCACACTACTTAGGGTCTTCCAAAGGGTTCGAATGCAATACCTCTTATCTTACTACTTCTGGGGTAGGTTTTTTTCTCTCTTGCATGGACAAGTTCTGCAATCCTTCTTGTGTTTTTTCAAATTCAACATATAACTCTCTCTCCTTCAATAGATTCAACTTGTCCTCTTGTTCTTCTATTAAGCACATTATTCTCCTCGTCATGAAGTCCCTTAATTATTTCTTTTTATGTTCTGTGGCTTCTTCTTCTGCTTTCCTCTGGATCTGATCTTTCTCAATCCAAGTCTTTCCTAACAAAATTGAAAAAGGGGCACTGTTCTCCACAAACGTAATGACTTTGAATTCTTATTTGGTCGATGTTCGACAATAAATCATAGGTACATTAGTAACTATTCCACACAGGGTTATAATCTTTCCTTTAAACAATCCTATCCTTCCCAATGAAGGAATCATAGTTGGCTTTCCTAAAATTTCCCAAGTTCTTTATGGAATAAGATTCACATGCATTTTTTCATCGAGAACATAATCTATGTCGAAGTCTCTAATTCTTGTTTCTATGCACTCCTTCTCTTTTAAGATCTCTGGTAAATTGGTGTCTCTTTGATCCTTTAGTGTTTCTTTCATCTATAATAATATATTCTCTGATGCTTTCTAATTCTCTAACATATCCTTAGTTTCTTGACCTTCTTCATGGTTTTCTTGTCTTAGGTTCATATTTTCAACTTTAGCAATCATTTTAGGGAAATAAAAAACCTCATGATCAACATCTTTAAAAAAAATACAAGTAGGATCTACACCAAGGAATTCCTTAGAAAGATGCCCTGATCTTTTGCAGTTATAACACAATGTCAATCCTCTCTTTCTCTTAAACGATCCCCAACCTTTCCTGTATTGCACACTAAGATCACAGTGATGGACCTTGATGCAGGAGCATCCCTCATGACAAGCAAAACCAACGTGGAAGCAGAAGCCAACTGGAAGATGTCCAGCGCAAGTTTTTGAATTTTTAAATTTTCCTTTGAAGTTGATGCACTGAATATAAATGAGATAATTTAATTTAGGTGCCTTGGTAAAAATATAATCAGACCTCGAACCATGCACTCTTGTCTGAGATAGATAGAGGCATTTATAGTAGTAGTTGCAGGTAGATAGAATTGAATTCCTAGATTAGACAGTTCTAGAGCGCAGGAGGGAAAACAGATATAGACACCCGCATTTGCATCATTGTAACAAAAAACACAAAAAAGAAGAATCTAGAGAGCATAGGAGAATAGCAGAGAGTGGTAGAATAACACCCATGTATAGATATTGAATTAATAGAAGAAGTTGATTCAGATTCATGGTTGTTGTGTTATTCTCTGTGTATGTGTGTTGAATGCTCTGTTTATGAATGTTTCTTCCTGTTAGGCATTGTTGTTATGTCATGCGTATGTTTTCATGCGTTAAGATAGAATTATGAGAGGAAGTGAATACGTCACAATCGTTTCTCTACTTGAGCAAGGATTCCTACAAGGAGTGCAGTAGAAGTCGTCCACAAGAAGTGCGTTGACAGAAGGCTCAGAGAGATAGCTTTTGTTCTCATTCATCGCGAAGGTGCAGTTAGGCATAGAGCCCTGCAAGAAGTGCATAGGCTAAGGGAAGAGAGTCTCAGTCGTGAAACTGAGCAGAAGCTTTGGAGGAATGCTGCTATAGGCGTGCGCAGAGTCAAGAGGACTCAACACTTAGACGTGTTCGAGAACTACCACCAGGAGTGCGCGCAAATAACCTCATTGAGGTTGAAGAAGTTTAACAAATCTCACGAAGGATAGGCCTATGAGTTGCTGAAGATCAGCATATATAAATGTGACTTGAAGTCAGGAAGAAGTGTTCGCAGGTTGGCAAAGCAGGGAAGGAATCTCGTGGACAGATACTTTTCTTCATTTCGTGGAATTACACAAGGAGGAATGAACAATCGAAATCATTTGAGGATATTTCATGAAGTTTCAAGGATCGTCAAATCTTGCAGAGGTGCAAGGAGGTTACGGCACGAAGATTCCGAAGAGGTTGAAGCTCGTGATAGACAGGGTCGTCGATTCAGAGTCACAAAAGCCATTGGATCTACATGTGGTATCGTGTATCAGGGACTCATGAGTTGAAGCCCCAAAGGTTCTGCTGCAAGAGCAGCGATATCGCGACACACGATATCCCTACAAGATCAAAGCCATTCATTGTGGAGGACGTGTGGTGGAGATCAGCGATCTCGCGAACTTGGGAGTTCACAGGTTGAAAACCCAAGTATTGGGTGTTGTAAGTCCCTAAGCAGCGAAGTGGTGAGAGGTTGTGAGTCATCCATCTTAAGAGGACAGGTGTCAGAGATCAAGAGATCTGGCGAACTCGGGAGTTCGCAGGGTGAACGCC
Organism: Picea mariana; assembly: GCA_032191745.1. Taxonomy (NCBI): domain Eukaryota; kingdom Viridiplantae; phylum Streptophyta; class Pinopsida; order Pinales; family Pinaceae; genus Picea; species Picea mariana. The sequence goes on along the minus strand of JASDQU010307327.1, from coordinate 56,443 downwards.
CAAGTGTTTGGTACTAAAATTCCTGAGACGTGAGGTCATGAAGCAGCGAAGTGGAGAGAGGCTAGGATCCATCCATCTGAGGAGGACAGGTGGAAGAGATCGAGAGATATCGTGAACTCGGGAGTTCGTAGGGTGAGAGCCCAAGTATTGGGTATTCAAAGTCATGAGGATGCGCGAAGCGAGAAGGTAATAACCATTGGATCTGGATCACGGGAAGCCCATTATATCCACACGTGGTATTGTGTATCGGAGCCTCGTGAAAAAAGGCCCAAGAATTTGGACGCGGGGATCATGAGATTGCGAGAGGCGATATCCTGACATCTAGAGAGAAGTCTGGGCCATAGCAGAGCGCGAGTGGAATACAAGTGGCATAAATCCTTGGGATCTCGCCATGAGAAGTCTTGAAATATTAGCGTTAGGATTCACGAGTCACGAAGTGCCGAGAGACGAGTTTCATGTGGTCGCATGGCAGAGCATAAGGTGGGACCCGCATGATCAACGGGTGGACAAGTATTGCCTGGAGAGACAAGTCAACATTCCATTGAATTCTTCCATCTTAGGGATTCACAGAATAGGAGGGTGAAGGACCGACAATTCAAGCTACGAGGTCATGAGTAACGAAATCCCTCCGGGAAAAGTCAGCGAGTTGACTGACCATCAGGTCTCGGGGATCCAAGAACCCAGTGTTCAACCTTTGAACTCACGAAGTCACGAGTTCTGATTCCCTGATAAATCAAGGAAGGGGGATTGTACGAGAGAATTGTGGGAGCAGAATTCTCGATAGGGAAATAGAATAAACTTGGAGTTCTTCGGGCCAAGAAGAAGAAGATTCTGTGAGCAGACGTGCCCATGGTGGGAACGCCTGTGTCAAGTGGTATCAAATCTTAGAAAAGCTTCTTTTCTTTCTGTAGCAGAGAAAAAGGAGAATTCACCATGCTACTAAGGAGAAGAGGTAGATGATCACCTGATCCGGGGGAGGAAAGGGAATTTTCCAGAGAAAGGGAAATGTCTAGAGAAAGAGGTAAGAAAGTATAGAATCCAGACATGGAGAGAGAAATGTGTAATCTTCATTCCAAAATAGAGGACATGGAGACATCACGTAGGCACAAAGCTGATGTAGGGGATATCAGTGAATCCGAGGATGAAGATGATGTTTGACATGGAGGAGAAGAAATCCCAGTGAAATATGGAGCCAATGAGCGGTTAATCAAGGCTATCGCTTGGATGAGTTCAAAAACAAAAATGGACATTCTAGCTTATGAAGGGAATCTGGATGCAGAAGAGCTTCTAGATTGGATTAGAGCTCTTGACACTTACTTCGATTATGAAGATATCGAAGATGATAAGAAGGTCAGACATGCCATCACAAGATTGAAGGGACACGCAGCATTATGATGGGATGAACTACAAGTTGATAGGCGTTGCCAAGGCAAGCAGAAGATTAAGAGCTGGGACAGGATGATTGCGAAGATGAAGGAAAAATTCATTCCCAAGGATTATCAAATTTCTCTGTTCAGGAGGATGTAGAACCTGAGACAGAAGTTGATGACAGTGAAAGAGTATACCGATGAATTTTACAGGTTGAATATCAGAGCAGGTCATTGTGAAAGCAATGATGAAAAGGTGGCCAGGTATATGAATGGCCTGAGGTATGAAATTCAGGATGAACTAAATATGGCAACCATCCAAACGGTGGAGGCTGCTTACCAATTGGCTCTGAAATATGAGGAGAAGTTGAGCCGTAAACAAAGTCAGAGGGGCCGATGCAGAAGTCAGCCCAGAGGCAAGGCAGTTGCCCAGGAAAGAAACCAGAATCCCAAGGAGGAATGAAAGAAACCTTAGGGAAAATTTGAAAGAGGTGGAACCTCAAAGAGAGGGCCACATGCTGAACATCAAAGAGAACAACATACTGAGCAGAGAGGAGGATATGCTGATAATAATAGATTTCCTCGTACCATAGGTAGAGTAAGAGGAAGAGGTGGAGTAATCACATGCTTCACATGTGGAAAAAATGGTCACAAGTCAGTCGACTGTCCATATAGAAATAAGGATGGAGGAGAGACTCACATCGCCGAGGCATAAAGACGAGATGTTGAGGAAGAATATGTTGAAGGTGGAAGATCGTTGGTAATGCAAAAATTCCTTTTGACGCCAAAGAAGGAGATGGAGAACTCAGCACAGAGGAACAGTCTTTTTAGGACTACTTGCAAGACCAAGGGTTGGGCATGCAAAGTCATCGTGGACAGTGGAAGCACCGATAATCTCGTTTCAACCGAGATGGTAGAAAAGTTGGAGTTGGAGACAACTGATCATCCAAGTACATACAAAGTTTCATGGAAACAGAAGGGACATCAGGTAAATGTCACTAAATAGTGCTTAGTTGACATTAAGATAGGAGGATATAATGATAAAATTTTATGTGATGTTATTCCTATGGATGTCTGTCATTTATTACTGGGTAGACCATGGAAATATGATAGAAATGTAATTCATGATGGGAGGATGAAAACCTATACCCTGAAGAAGAATGGGAGAACTCATATGTTGTGTCCAATTGAAGATAAAGAGGTGAAGCCAGAGGTAAACAACACAGTACTTCTCATGAGTGGGAAGGAACTTCTTACAGAAGTTAAGAAGAAGGAGGATCCACAATTCTTTGTGGTCAGAAAACCAAGAATTGTTCTGACTAGTACAAGGGTGGATGAATTTCCAGAAGAAGTTCAGGAACTGCTGGAAGAGTTCACTGATATTGTAGTGGATGAATTACCTTGTTCGTTGCCACCAATGAGAAGTGTGAGCCATCACATTGATCTCATACCTGGAGCTAGTTTACCAAACAAAGCTGTGTACAGATTGACACCACAGGAGAATGAGGAGGTCAAGAAGCAGGTCCAGGAGTTGTTGGACAAAGGTTTGGTCAAAGAAAGTTTGAGTCCGTGTGTTGTTCCAACAGTACTCAGTCCAAAGAAAGATGGGGGCTGGAGGATGTGCACTAATTCAAGAGCGATAAACAAGATAACTATCAGGTATAGATTCCCATTGCCGAGAATGGATGATCTGATGGATTGCTTAAGTGGAGCAAATTTGTTTTCAAAGATAGATTTGAAGAGTGGATATCATCAAATTTGTATGAGAGAAGGTGACAAATGGAAAACAACATTCAAGACAAATGAAGGTTTGTATGAATGGCTTGTCATGCCATTTGGTTTGATGAATGCACCAAGTACCCTTATGAGGTTGATGAATGAAGTCCTGAAGGAGTTCATCGGGAAATTTGTCATCATGTATCTAGATAACATATTGATTTTCAGCAAGACAAAGGTTGAGCATTTGAAGCATTTGGCCATTGTGATGAGGAAGCTACAGCAGGAGAAGTTGATGATAAACGTGATGAAGTCCTCATTCATGAAGACAAAACTCATTTATTTGGGGTTTGTTATATATGCAAATGAATTGAGGATGGATCCAGATAAGGTGGAGGTAATCAAGAATCGGCCATCACCGAGGAACATATTTGAGGTGAGGAGTTTTCATGGACTGGCTAGTTTCTACTGAAAATTCATTAGAAATTTCAGTGGGATTAGCGCAACAATGATGGACACAGTGAAGAAAACACATAAATATTTTCACTGGACGGAAGAGGCTGAGAAGAGTTTCAATTTGTTGAAATGAAAGATTACAGAGAAACTAATTTTGGTGTTGCTAGATTTTCAAAAGACATTTCAGGTAAAATGTGATGCAAGCAGGTTTGCCATAGGAGTGGTCTTGAGCCAGGAAGACAAGACGATTGCATATTTCAGAGAGAAGATGAATGAGGCAAAAGAGAAATACTCCACATATGATAAAGAATTCTATGCCATCATACAGGCATTGAAGAAATGGAGGCACTATTTGATTCCAAAGGAATTTGTTTTATATAGTGATAACCATGCATTACAATATGTGACTCAACAGAAAAATTTGAATCAAAGGCATGTTAAATGGGTAGAATACATGTAGAATTTCACTTTTTTGATAAAACATATTTCTGGTACTACTAACAAAGTTGATGATGCTTTGAGCAAGAAGTGTTTGTTGTTGCAGGAATTCAAAGTTAGGATGTTAGGCTTTGATGATCTTAAGGACATGTATGCAGATGATTCATATTTTAAGGAAGCTTATGAAGCAGCTGAGAATCCAGTTCTCAGAGACAAAATTTAGTGGATAGAGTATGTGATCCAGGATGGATTGTTGTTCAAAGGCAATCAACTGTGTATTCCAAATTGCTCCATGAGGGAGAACTTGTTGAAGGAAAAGCACATTGGAGGATTGGCAGGACATTTTGGCCATGATAAGACATTTGCAAAGATGAGTGAGTCATACTTAGGCAAGGGATGCAGTCAAAAGTCAAGAAATTTGTGGACAGATGCAGGATTTGCTAGCATTCAAAAGGAAGGAAGAAGAATGCGGGTTTTTATCAACCATTTCCCATACCTGAGAAGCCATGGGATGATATTAGCATGGATTTTGTATTGGGATTGCCAAGGACACAGAGAGGTGTTGATTCAATCTTTGTGGTAGTTGACAGGTTTTCCAAAATGGCACAGTTCATTCCATGCCAAAAGACCGGTGATGTGACTCACATCGTGAATTTGTTTTTCAAGGATATTGTTCGACTTCATGGATTGTCGAAAAGCATAGTTTCGGACAGAGACACAAAATTCATAGGGCATTTCTGGAGAACATTATGGAAGAAGCAAGGAACTAATTTGATGTTTAGTTCTGCTTATCATCCTCAGAGGGATGGACAAATAGAAGTGGTCAACAAAAGTTTGGAAGATTTGTTGAGGAGCTTGGTGATAGAACACCATAGCAGCTGGGATAGCATATTACCACAAGTGGAGTTTGCATACAATGATTCAGTAAATCGGAGCATAGGAAAAAGTCCATTTCAGATTGTATATGGAATGCAGCCGAGAGGAGTTTCTGAATTAAGGGATTCATAACAGACTGATACTAGCAGTGCTAGTGCAGGAGAATTCACTGAAGCGGTGAAGGAACTTCACGGCCAGGTGAAGGAACGACTATCGAAGTCAAGTCAGGAGTACAAACACAGAGTAGATCAACATCGGAGACAACTTCAGTTTGAATTTGGTGATCTAGTTCTAGCGCATTTGAGGAAGGATAGGTTCCCGAGAGGAACATACAACAAGTTGAAGATGAAGAAAATTGGGCCATGCAAGGTCTTGAAGAAAATGGGACAGAATGCTTATAAAATTGAGTTACCAGA